>JAKCPI010013106.1:0-27665 GCA_023213315.1 Euborellia annulipes | reverse complement strand
TATAATAATGAGGTCTGATCTTGCTTAACCACCACGATTATTTTGAATTTTTATTCTTAGATAAAATATTATATTTCTAAATCTTAATTTTTTTCTGATTTAAATGATATATTACTCTTGTCACTAAATTTGTTACTAATTGGTTAAAAAAATGTCTCTTTCGTTGAAGTGAAGAGAACGTTGTCCGCCATTTTTTTTTTAACCTTTTTTCCTATCTTCCTCAGTATTTATTATTGATTACATAACCTCACTTTTTTTCATTGGGCTTTAATGTAATTCCTTTACTACAGAATCCTCACCGAGTTATATTTATTGCCTACTTTTTCCAAGTAGCAACTTTTCATAGGGAATTATTATAAAAAAAGTTTTATTTTTTCTCTTTCAAAAAATGTTGCTAACTTTAATAAGTAAATTTTATTATCTTTCAAACAATTTTACCAACTTTTTTCATCATAAATTCAAAAAAAAATATTTATTTGCCCCTATCTTTCAAACAGTGTTACCAACTTTTAAAGAAAATTTCAAATGGAATTTTTGATTTTATACAATTTTACCAACTTTTTTATAAGAAATTATAAAAAAAATTTGTTTTTTGTCTTTGAAAAAGTGTTGCCAACTTTTATAAGTAAATTTTATTATCTTTTAAACAATTTTACCAACTTTTCATAGGAATTCATAAAAAATTTATTTTTTTATCTTTGAAAAAAGATGTTGCCAACTTTTATAAGTAAATTTTATTATCTTTCAAACAATTTTACCAACATTTCATCGTAAATTTAAAAAAAAATATTTATTTACCCCTATCTTTCAAGCAGTGTTGCCAACGTTTAAAGTAAATAAAAAATTTTTATTTTCCTTTTTAAAAAGTTTAACCATCTTTTCACTAAAGAATATTTATGCCAATTTTTTAAAAGTAAAATTTTAAATAAGATTTTGTTTCAAAGAATATAATCAAATTTCAAATAATAAATATATAAATTCTAGTTTTTTAAGTGATTGTTGAATTTATTATTTCAATTAGGCCTATATTCTTTGAAAATGAGACACTCTCACTAAAAAAAGACTTCAATTCAAGTGTGACATATCATTTTCAAAATGCAGGTTTAGAATATGAAATAAAAAAAAAAACGTTAAATTTTAATGTTTTTTTTTTTTTTTTGATTATCTGATTAAATCAAATTTATATAGAGAACAATTGGTGGCTTTGATGTCTGATGTTGCTTGCCTCTCTCTTTCTCTCTTGATGTTATGTTCTGTGTATCGGCAGTTAATTATAACATTAATATTCAATTATCAAATAATCCAATTAAGTGGGCTTTATTTATTTCCATCCAAAGTCCAGGCAGGCAGCAGCCATGTCAATTCGAAACCATCACCCCCCCCCCCTCCCTCCCCTCCCCGCCCTTCACAACAGCAAAATAGTAATTAGGTGACATATACATACATACATACACATCTCTCTATCTCTCTATCCTTTACCATTCATTAATTCATCCTTTTTCATCCAAGGGTTCCTCACTTTTTATTTTATTTCAAAGAATTTATTGTACAATAATAAATTCTTAATTAAAATTTCACTATTCGTCATTTTGTAATAATTATATTTCTATCTTCACATTTATTATTAATTACATAACCTCACTTTTTTCGATTCTCTTTAATGTCACTCTTTTAGTACTGAATCTACTCACTGGGGGCACTAGGTGCATATTTTTTAAACTAAAATGTTTTCTTCAAAAAGTGTTACCAACTTTTCATAAGGAATTAAAAACAAAAATAATTTCCTCTTTCAAAAAGGCTTGCCAACTTTTAAAAAATAAACTCCAAATGGAATTTTTTGTCTTTATCAAACAATTTTACCAATCTTTTCATAGTAAATTAAAAAAATTAGTTTATTTTTTTCTCTTTCAAAAAGTGTTCCCAACTTTTAAAAGTAAATTTTATTATCTTTCAAATAATTTTCCCCTTTCATGGTAAAATTTTCAAGGAAAATTTATTTACACTTTCTTTCAAATAGTAGGCTATTACCAACTTTTAAAATAAAAATAAAAATATTTCTATTTTCTTATTAAATTCCCAAAGAATATTTATTTTCTTCATGCCAATTTTTTTTTTTTCTTAAAGTAAATTCTTAAATAAGTTTTTGTTGATATTCAATATTTTACCAACTTTTATATTAAATTGCCAAAGAAAAATTATTTTTTCTCTATCAAATAGTGTTGCAAATTTTTAAAAGTATATTTTTACCATATTTCTAAAACAATTTTACCAACTTTTCATAGTAAAAATTTATTTTCTGTGTTGCACAACTGCAATAGTAATTATCCAAAAGTGAAAATAAATGGAATAACAAAAATATGTTTTAATTTTAAGCCCAGGAATTAATGAATTAGACTGTATTTTATTTTATTATAAAAAAATATATCTCGTTGATTGGTTCTTTCTCTTTCTTTTCAACTTATTGTCATTCATATATCGTTTAAGGCTTACGTTAATTCACTTGAACAAAAAAAAAGTTCGGTGAAGGGGGAGGGGGAGGGGGAGGCTTTCAGATATTTTTTTGTTCTCCATAATCTCTCTTAATTACGTTTTTATCCAATAAATTTAATTGGTTTATTTGACGAAATCAGCTTTTAATCTCTTTCTCTCTCTTTTTTTTTATTTTTTTTTTTTTTAGTTGCCATCTCTCTTTGGAAATCAATATGCAAATTGTTTAAAATTTAATTCACATTGTATTTATTTATTTATTTATTTTCTCTCTCTGTTTCAATTAATTGAAATCATTCAAATGGGGAGAAAAACTCGCCATTAATTGAACTTTTTGTTTTAGGGATTATTATTATTATTATTATTTTTTTTTTGTATATTTTATTGAATATTAATTCAATCAATCTGGTTTGAACAAAATTTGTTCAAAATATAACTGATAAAATGAATATTTTGATTTTTGTTCTTGAAAGAAAGTATCACTTGATTTCTCTTTAGCTTATAATAAAACAATTTATTTTTTTGATACTCTTTGAGATTTACTCCCAATTAAAAGATTTAGGCTAAATGGGATGCATTTATTTTTAATTAGACATTGTTGATATTTATTTATTTTTAATTAGACATTGTTGATATTTATTTATTTTTAATTAGTCATTGTTGATATTTATTTATTTTTAATTAGACATTGTTGATATTTATTTATTTCAATTTTTCTCATTCTAGTTAAATAAATAAAAAAAAAAAGATTTAATTTAAATTTATTTAATTAAGAATATTTATGCAATTTTATTATTTTTAATTAATTCTCTATTTGTACTACATTAACTGCTAAACTACTTAACGGATTTTTATAGAATTTTTTGTTCAACGTCCATTAAATCGTTAGCTCAATTCGAAACATTTATAATTAGATAAAATTAATCAAAAACAGTGTTTTAATGAAACAAATATAAAGCAGGTGAGACCGACTTTTTATTTAAATATTATTTCTTGCCGTATCACGTGCCTAATTTGTTTTTTGTTGTCTTCTCATAATATAACGTTCTTTTGGTGGTAACATTTAGGTTCGTTTGACCTAATACTATCTCCGGGGGCGAGAAGATGAGACCTGGCAGGCCACATCCCTGTTTCAGAGTAGTCTATCTGTATATTACTTTTGAAGATGACACGCAAATTTTATGTATGTTAAATTAAAAATGTCTGAAAAATTTATATATTTATACCAGGTATATAGGCCGACTAAGATAGCAAGTTTGCGAGATATAAAAAGCTGCATATTTGTTTCTTCAAGACCCAAAAAGAACAAGTGTTTTCAATCGTCATCAATTTAACTAAAAGGACTGAATTAAAGGAAATATTTTTTTTTTTTTTTTTTTTTTTTGAAAACTTAGAATTTGTGACGTTTGGCTAAATTTTTGAGAATTGTGAAACACTTTTTCTTTATCAAACAGTTTTACCAACTTTTTATAGTAAATTCTCAAAGAAGATTTATTTATCTCTTCCTTGAAATAGTGTTGGCAACTTTTAAAAGGGCTCAAGTAACCCCATGTTTACGGTACATATTATTTTATCACCAATCACCCTAACAGAAATAAATTTTTTTCTAAAGTTTAAGATCAATTTTTACTAGCATAGAAAAAAATTGGATAAAAGAACCGGTTGGAACTAGCAATAAGGATTAGTTCATTAATTAGAAACAACTGGAGGAGGAAATGTGATGTAACGTCACATGGTGGCGGTTCTGAACTGACGTCACATGGTGGCGGTAGATGGGAATGAGGTGTGTGACTACGTACACAAAAGCATCTCGTATAAATAGAAATTTCAAATAAAAAAAGAAAAAAGTAGAAAGAATGAGACGTGATTATCAATTAGCAAACAACAACAACAACAACAACAACAACAAATGGACATAATTAGTTTTTGGCAAACATTCATTCAATTGCCTCTTTATTGCTTTGTGTGTAAAGTTAATAGAGAGAGAGAGAGAGAGAGAGCGAGGGCCTAATTTAATGTGTATTAAAATAAAATAAGGTCATAATATTAATTTATATAAAACAGAAATCAAAGCATTTATGCATGCATGTTGTTTGTATAAAATCCCCTCTATTATTAATTTATGTCCATTTTATGACACCACACTGATGGATCAATAAATTGTTAATGTTATGGATTCTCTCTCTCTTGTTAAAGGATCGTTCTAATAACAATTATTATTAAAAAAAAAAAAACATATCTTTTACACTCCTAAAGTTTTTTTTTAAGATTTCACGTATTATTATTATTTTTGATACGCAGCACAGTGGTTCAAAATGCTGGACAAAATTAATATTGAAACAAAAATAACTTTTTTCGGGGTACTTTTATTAAATATATTAAAAGGCTTCATCGCTATTCATGGGCGTAACTAGGGGGGTCCCAGGGGCCCCCTTCCCCCAGTCGAATTCCCTAGTTACGCCTATGTTGCTGCTGAAAATCAGACCAACCCTCGTCTCCTCCTCATCTGCAATTCACTCTTGCTGTTGCGGTCGGTTTTTAAACAATAATATTACTTCAGCCGCTTTTGATACAATATCAGGAAATTCGACTACACTGTCGAACCATTTTATTAAAAATTTTTGTAATTTATGATGATTTTTGCCCGTGACCCCTCGAATAAAGCTCTTGGAGTGAATGCGTTCGTTGTCCACTGTTTAAACTGCAATAAAAACCAAATATGGTGATATATGGTTGTAAAATTTGTTATCTAAACTCTACAATACTCCTTCTAATCAAACATTATTACTAAATAACGGAGAATTTTTTATAAGCATAAATAAAGTAACAAAATTGATTTAATTTTAATTTTTTTTTTTGTAACTTTATTATTAAAGTGAAACTTTTATTATATCGCTACGTTACGTCACGTAAAAAGCCATGACGCTACAAGCCATGACGTCACTAGCTGTGACGTCATGGTGACTGACACCAGGTTTTTTTACTACGATACGGCATTTATACTTATTTCATCACAATATAAATAAAATAAGCCTATATAAAACAAAATTGGTTATCTATATCTATACTATTATATAATTTCCGCTCTACGTCCCCCCCCCCACCCCCCCCCCCCTAAAATTTTTTTTTTCACTCGATTTTAATAAAATTTAAAATGACGCTTCTCTAGGATCTAATTAATTGAAAAATGATCTTCCAGACCTCAGAAAGTTCTATTGGCGCTACCAGGGGGGACGTCCCCCCCAATAAAATTTATCTTTCACTACGATCCTAAAAAAGTTTCACTTGCATCGTGGTTTCATAAAACCACACAATGATTTTTCTTAATTATATTGTTATAAAATAATTTTAAAAGTACATACTTTTAGATTAAAGTCTAAAAGAAGAGAATTGACAGTCGTTGAGCAATTTTTGTCGAATCTGCTGTAGAATAATCGTACAAGTTAGAAGGGGTAAAAATGTGTAAAAATTGACAATTGAATTTGACCCTTTTTTAACTGCAAAATACAAACAACCCGGGAATAAACTGAGAAATTCAGGGACATATTTTGTTGATATAGACGTCAGAGAATGGTTTGCAAGTGATTCAAACTTAATTGAATCGTTTATTTCAGAAACCACCTAAGTGCGCTTTTTTCAACTTTCGGAAAACTAAAGAAAACTGTTTTGCAGCTTAAGTATAGGTCTAGTCTTCTTGAAATATTTTTTTACCAAATCAAAAACATGCTATTGGGATAATCTAAAAGATGTATTTACCTTTAAATTGTACAGTAGCACCAAAAACACATGATTTGAAATTTTGTCGCTTAGGTGGTTTCTGAAATAAACGATTCAATTACAGAAAAAATTTTTTGAATTTTGTCCAGCTAGAATAGCATTTTGAACCACTGTGAGCAGGCCGGATAAAAGGCGATTGGGCCAAATCGGGCCCCGCGCTTGAGGTGCCCCGCATCACCACCATAATTAACAAAAAGTTATTATTTTTTTTTTTTTTAATTTAAAACAAATTTCTATTGACGATAAAGGTAATTTATGACTGTTATGTTTATAATATCTGTAAATAAATTAGAAACACAATTTATAAGATCTTAGGTCCGTATTATTTTCTATATAGCAGTAATAAACTGTTTTAATATTCAACTAGGCACTTTTGGAAAAGTTTTTTGTAATTAGCGAGTTTTGGCACTGTAAATGCAACTGGTCAGTATCAATCAACATAGCAAAACCAAAAAGAAAATTCAATAAAAATAGCTGGTTATCCAACAATAATCATTATTAAAAAAGAGTAGAAATATAGGTCTGCACTAATGTATAGAGAAAAATTTATTTATTCTTTGGATTTGTATATTCTATGAATGCAAACAAATTCTCAAGCAGGCACTTGTTTTTATTAAAATATGGGGAAATAACTTAACCTCTTTTAACGCCCTCGGGGCATGGCGTAGAGGTTAGTGTGCTAACCTCGTATACCAAACGTCGCGTGTTCGGACCCCAGGCAGTCCGATGATTTTATTTAAGCCAATTGGATACCAAATGGCTTAAATAAGAATGCCTGGACCCCATATATGTATATTTATCAATAACGGTTATCGTCTAAAGTCTTAAATGGCCTGAGTTGCCGAAAAGACTGTGTGAATGTGTGTGTGAGTGTGAGTGTGAATGAGAAAAAAGTGTGAATGTTTAAAAAAAAAAAAAAAAAAAAAAAAAACCTCTTTTAACCTCTCAATAGTAAAAATGTCCCCCAGTTTTCCAAAATATACAATTTTGTGAAAGCTTGCAACTAGTGGGTGAAAGTCGCCATCTTAGATGTTAGCAAGCAAGTAGTTTTGGAAGAGTATCTGAGTTTGCAACTCATATTTGGAAATGGAATGAAATGCAACTAGGCACAGTTTGAATTTGTACTCGATTTTCAGTATTTGTTTTAAAAATGGATTTTTTTCACTGGGAAAGTATTTTCAAATGTATATTTCAGTTGTGCCAACAACATGGAATTAAAATCTCAACTTTTCAAATTTTGTCAATAAGGCACTTTTGGAAATGGACGACTCATATATATATATATATATATATATATATATATATAAAGAGAAAGTATTACAATCATGCTAAAAATAAATTTTTTTTTATGAAAATACAAGTTTTGAGGCAAAATAATTAAATAAATGGTGGAAGAAATGTGATGTAACTTTACATGGTGGCCGGGGCTGGGATAGGTGTATCTACGTACACAAAAGCACCTCGTTTAAATAGAAATTTTAAATAAAAAAGTGAATCTATTAAAAAAACAAAAGGTGTCTGTCTGTCTGTGAGACTGTAAACAAAATATCTCAAGAACAAAAAGAGTTTCGAGTTTGAAATTTGATATTTAAGTTAGAAACCCCACTGCCACTTGACACAAAATCGGCCAAAGAATACTAGTACCTTACTGAAGTACTTTTACAGTATTTTTTGATTTTTATAAAATTATTTCCAACGATTTTAATTAAAATTCAAAAATCAATTATTTTTTAGATGCTCTTTCAAATGTATATTCCCATTTTGCCTTGAAAATTGTTTGAAGCACACTTTACTCTTGTGCTTCATACGAAAGATAGGAGAAATGGTTGCTATGGTAACAAAATATAAGTATTTTCCATGTTTATAAATTGTACATCTGCCCACGGGGCGTGGTGTAGAGGTTAGCGTGCTAACCTCATATACCAAACGTCGCGGGTTCGGACCCCAGGCAGTCCGATGATTTTATTTAAGCCATCTGGATACCAGATGGCTTAAATAAAAATGCCTGGACCCTAATATATATAAATTCATAAATAACGGTTATCGTAAATGTCTTATATGGCCTGAGCTGCCGAAAAGACAGTGTGAATGTGTGTGTGAGTGTGAGTGTGAATGAGAAAAAAGTGTGAATGTTTTAAAAAAAAAAAAAAAAAAAAAAAAAATTGTACATCTTGAATTCTAATATAGTGGAGGAAACTAAATATATGTCGACACAAAAAACCTGGTGGGACAAGCACAGAACACAACTTTCGATTACCGAAGGTAAGAGAAAGTTGTGTGCAACAATTTTCTTCTCAAAAACGTTGAGGTGTGTATCACACCGCCATATGCTTGACAAGATTCCTTTAAAACCCTCTTTAGTCATGAACGATTAATTCAGTAGAGAGAGAGAGAGGGTGTGTTCAATGAGGGGGAGGTGGGAGGGGGGGGGAGGATGAGTTGCAAAAAGGTTTTATGGGTTTATAAATATCGGGCAAACGATCGAATTAAGTGCATGCAACCCACAACCAACCCCTCTGCGTGTGCGTGTAAAGGGAGACATAAATGAACAGCCCTTCTGACTAATACTATAAAACCAAGGGAAGGGAAAGTAAACTCTCTCTCTCACTCTTCTACAACACCCCCCTCCCTCCCCCTACCCCTCCCACACTCACTCACTCACTCACTCACACACGCCTTTAAAATGAACATTTTGATACAAGATAACATGTCATGTCATTTAAATTAGACTAAAACTTTATCTCTCTCTCTCTCTATCTCTTTCAAAGATTTATTATTATTATTATTATTTTAACTAACAACAACATTTCGATCCATAAAATGTGTCTTCATCAGGTTTATAACAGACGTTTCTGTTATTAGAACCTTTTCTCAAGTGGTTTTTTTATGTTATACCCAGCGGCGTAACTAGCCTTTGAGAGCGGAGGGGGCGAAGCTCAACAGGGGCGCCATTTTTCGTTCGACCTTTTTTTTTTTTTTAGTATTCGAATCTCGTTCGGGCTTTTTTTGTAATTTTTTTTCCGGATTTGTGATATAAAACGAATTTATTATGAAATTTCAAAAAAAGCCGTAAATTTTGGGAAAAAGCAGCTTAATGCTCCTGGGGCGGGGGGGGGGGGGCCCTCGCCCCCCACCTAGTTACGCTACTGGTTTTACCCTGATTCTTCGGGTTCGCCCATCCGACGTTTCGCCGCGTTTTGATTAATCGCAACGATTGTAGTACCCAAAGACAAACAGCGAAAGAAATTATAATTATGCTTTTGGAAATGATGCAGATGAAGCAGCAAAGTATTAATAAAATGTAAATTCTGAAAAAAAAAATAAAGAAAAAATAAAAAAAAAAATAAATAAAGAAAAAAAAAATAAAAAAAAATAAATAAAGAAAAAAAAATAAAAAAAATAAATAACAAAATGCAAAAATGGATATAGCAGACGTAGCAGCCAAGTAATTAAAAAAAAGACATTTTATTTAATTAATTAATCGTCGCTAATCACGACCTTCAGCAGGACGATTAATTGTTAAAATACAGAATTTTTATTTTTTTATTTTACTTTCTCTTACCTCTATATATATGTTAATATATATAGAGAGAGAAAGTATTGGTTTCATGTCAAAAATTCGATGTCGAGATTTTGATGGATCTTCACGTTTTGAGGTCCCCTGAATCCAAAAAGTGGTTTTCGCGACATGGTCTGTCTGTGTGTGTGTCTGTCTGTCTGTCTGTGAACAAAATATCTCAAGAACGAAAAGAGCTAGGAGGTTGAAATTTTATATTTAAGTTAGGCACCCCCCTGAGACGTGACACGAAGCTTTTGAACAAAATCGACCTAAGAGTACTAGTACTTTACTGATGCACTTTTTCAGTTTTTTTCGATTTTCTCTAAAATTGCTCCAACGATTTTTTTTTAAATTCAAAAATCAATTATTTTTTTAGTTGCTCTTTAAAATGTATATTCTCATTTTGTGATTGAAATCTTCTGAAGACCACTTTACTCTTGTACTCCATAGAAAAGATAGGAGAAATGGTTGCCATGGTAACAACATATACATATTTTGCCATACTTATAAATTTTACATCTTGAATTCAATTGTACCCTACTGTCGGAAACTAAATACATGTCGACACAAAAAATCTGGTGTGATAAGCACAGAACACAACTTTCGATTACCGAAGGTAAGAGAAAGTTGTGTGCTGTGCGCCAGTCACACCAGATTTTGTTATTATCAATTATATTAATACAATATATAGACAATAAATTGAATGTAAGAAGCCCCAAGCGAGCAGGTCAATCACTATAATCATCATACTTTAATATAAAGCGGTAGCGGCTGACTTCCTGTCTCCGTGTGTATGTGCCTGTTCTCTCGCTGATTGGTTCGAGTTACAGAAAGTGGAAATTTGAAAATAAAATTGCCGAAGGCGGGCTTTATCGCTTGTACATACATATTTAATTCGTTAATTTATTGTCTCTATATTGTATAATTGACAATAACAATAAAAGATTTTGTTTTCTTGGCTGCTACGTCTACTATATGTATACACGTCCTTTGATGATGGTGACTAACTTCATGGGATTGATTGTATATGTTGCTAACTTCATTTCATATAAATGGTACTAACTTCAAGTAGGTTAGTTGAAATGAGTCGGATCAAGAGCACAGTACTTGAAAACTCGGAATAAATAATCGAAACGGTATTTATATTTTTAATAAATAATTAATAACAAAATTAACAATAAATTATTGATAAACATAACCTTACTGTTTAGGCTTCCCGCCCCAAATTTAGTTCATTCAAGTTAAAGACAGCGCCAGGTACGCCAACCTAGGGCGAAATGTCTTTATCTTGACTGCGCTTTGCCTCCCTCTGGGCTCTTCAGGTGTTTCTCGCCCACTTGCTTCCTGATTTCCTCGGCGAGCGGGTCACATTGCTTTTGGATTGGCTTCTTTAGAAAGGCCACATGTTTTTGTTTAAGGGTGTTCCATCATGTTTTGCAACAGATTTCTTTAGAGGAATCATTTTTAAAGAAACCAAAATTACTGTTATGTTTTTACATTGCTTTTCTTTTATTTTATTCTTGTTAGATTTTTGGAATTTTTATTAATTGATTTTTTATCAATTCTCTGTCCTTTTAGAAATTATCCGTTTATTCATCTTATCCCATTTATCCAATTATTTGGTAGAAATAATTGTCAGTAGACCCATGGGCGTAGCCAGGGGGAGGCAGGGGGGCCGTTGCCCCCCTGGCTGGTCCTAAAAATTAAAAAAAAAATCTGGTGTGACTGGCGCACAGCACACAACTTTCTCTTACCTTCGGTAATCGGATGTTGTGTACTGTGCTTGTCTCACCAGATTTTTTGTGTCGACATGTATTTAGTTTCCGACAGTACGGTACATTCGATTTTCAAGATGTAAAATTTATAAGTATGGGAAAATATTTATATTTTGTTACCATGGCAACCATTTCTCCTATCTTTTCTATGGAGTACAAGAGTAAAGTGGTCTTCAGAAGATTTCAATCACAAAATGAGAATATACATTTTATAGAGAATCTAACAAATAATTGATTTTTGAATTTTAAAAAAATCGTTGGAGCAAATTTTGAGAAAATCGAAAAAAACTGAAAAAGTACATCAGTAAAGTACTAGTACTCTTTGGCCGATTTTGATTAAAAGCTTATTTTTCCGGTCCCGGGGGATGTTTAACTTAAATATAAAATTTCAGCCTCATAGCTCAATTCCTTCATGCTTAAAAGTGAACACAGACACACATACACACAGACACACGGACACACAGACACACAGACACACACACAGACAGACCATGTCGCGAAAACCACTTTTTTGGATTCAGGGGACCTCAAAACGTGAAGATCCATCAAAATCTCGACATCGAATTTTTGACATGAATCCAATACTTTCTCTCTATACCGGGTGGGCCATTAGTGCGTGGACGGAAGATTGTGGGCTTATTAACGGACATTTTTAAAGTTTGTTGATCGTATATAATGTGGGGCCTTTAGGGCTACAAATTAAAAATATTTTTGTTCCAATTGCACTTTTTATACAGGGTGACCCATATCAAAGTTATGTTTTTTTAAATGGAACGCCCTATATATTATTGCATATTTGGATTCTACGGCCAATTTTAGTATGACTTTATGTCATGCAATGTATTCCAAACCAAACCGTTTAGCCGCAAATCGGGTTTTTGTGAAAAAACTACTGTCTGAAAAAAATTGAATATCTCGCGAACCATAATACCTAGGGGGCTGTTCTTTTGTGATCTTACTAATCATGAAATGTACTAATGTGGGCCAGATGGGTAACCCGGAATTATTCTTATGTTGGGAGATATGGCTATGCCAATTTGGAAAATTTCAAACATGGATAACTTTATTTTTTCAAATGGAACATACTACTTTTTTTGATGCCAAGAGACGTGAAATTTAATTCTCTTTCTAATGACATAAGGTTGTCTATATCTATCTTTGGTAGTTTTCTTTTTATTCCAAAATATCTGATAACGAAAAAAAAAATACATTTATTATAGACAAAACCATTTTAAAAAAATCCAAACGCAAACAAAACTGTAATAAATGGAAAAGATATGCTAAATATTCGAAAATGTATTTAAATTTCCTTTAAAATCATTTATTTGAACTCCTAGAAGAAGCCCCGCTTGCTAAAATTAGGGAAAGATTTTTCAACAAGATGGCGCATCTCCTAACCTGAACATAACCCTAATTTCTTTTTCGGGAAGTTCAAATAAATGATTTTAAAGGAAATTTAAATACATTTTCGAATATTTAGCATATCTTTTCCATTTATTACAGTTTTGTTTGCGTTTGGATTTTTTAAAATGGTTTTGTCTATAATAAATGTATTTTTTTTTTTCGTTATCAGATATTTTGGAATAAAAAGAAACCACCAAAGATAGATATAGACAACCTTATGTCATTAGAAAGAGAATTAAATTTCACGTCTCTTGGCATCAAAAAAGTAGTATGTTCCATTTGAAAAAAATAAAGTTATCCATGTTTGAAATTTTCCAAATTGGCATAGCCATATCTCCCAACATAAGAATAATTCCGGGTTACCCATCTGGCCCACATTAGTACATTTCATGATTAGTAAGATCACAAAAGAACAGCCCCCTAGGTATTATGGTTCGCGAGATATTCAATTTTTTTTCAGACAGTAGTTTTTTCACAAAAACCCGATTTGCGGCTAAACGGTTTGGTTTGGAATACATTGCATGACATAAAGTCATACTAAAATTGGCCGTAGAATCCAAATATGCAATAATATATAAGGCGTTCCATTTAAAAAACATAACTTTGATATGGGTCACCCTGTATAAAAAGTGCAATTGGAACAAAAATATTTTTAATTTGTAGCCCTAAAGGCCCCACATTATATACGATCAACAAACTTTTAAAAATGTCCGTTAATAAGCCCCAATCTTCCGTCCACGCACTAATGGCCCACCCGGTATATATATTACATATATACATAGGTAAGAGAAAGTAATATATATATATATTTTTCCCATTGGAAATTTTTTTTAACACCCCAATTCACTACATTAATTTAATTTTTTTTTTTATTTAAATAAATAATTAATACTCTATGTATATATTAATTGCAAACCCCCCTCTTTCCCCCTAACGAGGGGTTGGCCCCCCCCCTAACAAGAAGTCTGGCTACGCCCATGAGTAGACCCACGTGGTTGGTGGAGCCTTTGGAGACGTCCGGTATTGGTTTGGACCCTAAGTTGGATCGACAACACCGCCAACCACCCCAAGATGATAATATGATTTTTAGTAATTAATCTACCTTTAGGTTTATATTTTTTCTTCGATATTAGCTGAAACAAACCGAACCCCTTTTGACTTAGCTGAGGGGGAATCAGAATTAGTCTCAGGGATTAATGTGGAGTACAGAGGTGGGGGATTTGCCTTGATTTTTTTATTACAACAGTTATTTATTATTTATTTATTTTGATAAATTTAATTATATTTTTTTCCTTTTTACTTTCTCTTACCTCTATATATATGTTAATATATAGAGAGAGAAAGTATTGGATTTTTGTCAAAAATTCAATGTCGAGATTTTGATGGATATACACGTTTTGAGGTCCCCTGAATCCAAAAAAGTGGTTTTCGCGACATCGTCTGTCTGTGTTTGGGTGTCTGTTCAATTTAAAGCATGAAGGAATTGAGATAGGTGGTTGAAATTTTATATTTAAGTTAGGCACCCACCTAAGGCGTGAAAATAAGATTTTAATCAAATCGATCAAAGAGTACTAGTACTTTACTGATGTACTTTTTCAGTTTTTTTCTATTTTCTCAAAATTGACTCCAACGATTTTTTTTTTAATTCATAAATCAATTATTTTTTAGATGCCTTTTAAAATGTATATTCTCATTTTGTAATTTAAATCTTCTGAAGACCACTTTACTCCTGTACTCCATAGGAAAGATAGGAGAAATGGTTGTTATGGTAACAAAAGAAATATTTTCTTAATTATCCCGATCCTCCTACAATCAGAGGATCTTAATTTTCTTTTAGGGCATTTGGCCCCGATCGATTTTAGATCCCAAAATTATTCACTTACTTTCTTGAATTCCACATGACAGATGTTTCGGTTATTTCATCTTTTAAATGATACAAAATCCTCCAATTATTAAAAGATAAATAAATATCGCTCTTTCTCTCTTATTTGTCCATTAATTTTCTCTCATACATAAATAAATTTTCGACATACAAATCCGCAATTTGAAGATCCGCAATTGGATGCTATATCTTGATAAACAATCAGCTATCGTTATGAAATTTACAGCTTTACTGATTTGTTATAGGAATAGGGGAAGGGGAGGGGGTGGGGGGATAATAATTTAGTTCATCCTGCATATGGACTATTAACACACTCAATAGGATTATCAAACAGATAGAGAGAGAGAAGACCTCTCATTCTAACTAATCTAATGATGAACGTTCTTTGTTTGTCCGCTAGAGGTGCTCGCGTGTTGTTCCGCTTTAAAAAAAAAAAAAGAAAAAAAAAAAAAAAAGGAGGCCATTAATTTGGCAAACAGCTGCTGATGCTAAACATTACGTATGGGCAGCGGATGGTTTATATAGGTTTACTATTAGTATTTGGGATTGGATGGGGACACACACGAGGGAAAATCCTTTAGGCAAACTCTATGCCCAGCCAGGGACGACGACAACCCAACCAACCAACCAACCAAGACTTTTGCTCAGAGCATAAATTCAAGAGAAGGCGAAAAATACGCGATAAATTGACAGCCAGGTGAGTGTAAGCCGATTAGACGACACACACACACATACACATACACTTCCTTCTTAACTTTTTATTTAAAAAACATAATAAATTAATATTAATTGACAAAAATGTCATTTAATTTAATTTATTTGAAAAGAAAAGTAAGGTTATGTTCATCAATAATAAACCTGAAGATAGAAATAATTATGTTTAAGATATTAGTAAGCAGGGATGGGCAACACACTTCTTTCTTCTTGACTTTTTAAAAACAAAATAAAGTAAATTTAATAAAAATGACATTTAATTTTATTTATTAGATTGAATTTATTTGAAAAGAAAAGTAAGGTTATGTTTATCAATAATAAACCTGAAGATAGAAATAATTATGTTTAAGATATTAGTATTAGGGATGGGCAACACACTTCTTTCTTCTTGACTTTTTAAAAACAAAATAAAGTAAATTTAATAAAAATGACATTTAATTTTATTTATTACATTGAATTTATTTGAAAAAAGTAAGGTTATGTTCATCAATAATAAACCTGAAGATAGAAATTTTTTTTTTTTTTTTTTTTTTGGAATGGGTGCATAAGGTCCGAAGACCTATAATGACCAATAGTCACATGCAGCCAGGAAGAAAATAAAAACAAAAGGAGAAGCATAAAGGGGAAACTCAACTGCGGGAACTGAGAAGATGCCTGTTGAGGTTAGACTTGAAAGTCTGAAGATTGTAGGTTTTGGGGAAGATAGACGCAGGGAGCTTGTTCCAATCACGGGAGGTCATGGGGACAAAGGAAGAATGAAATTTATTTGTTCTGTTAGTCGTGATCTGAACAGCATAGGGATGCTGGGAAGATGCCTCTCTTGTGTTCCGTGAATATGTTACATTGGGTGGGATAATTGATTTTAATTCGGCAGAGCATTGACCATGGTAATACCTGTAGAAGAGAGATAGTGCAGATACTCTTCTTCTATGATCTAGTGACTGTAGGGATGCAGTAAGGGTAGAATCACCTATCAGTCTAATTGCACGCCTCTGTATGGCTTCCAAGGAGGAGAGAGCGTCTTTCGACGCCCCTCGCCAAAGGTGGGAACAATATTCAAGACACGGCCGAATTTGGGCTTTATAGAGGATTAGGAGTTGTTGGGAGGAAAAGTAACACTTCGTTTTGAATAGGAAACCCAATTTCCTTGCGGTAGATTTAACCACAGAAGAGATGTGGTTGCTCCAGGAGAGATCAGATGTAACTGTCACTCCCAGAACAGAAAATGAATCTTTGAACTCGAGGCCAAATGAATAAATTAGCATTTTTATCAAATTCACTATGGTATGGAGGATCTCCTTTGTAGAAGCCAACTACCCTAACCCACTCACTACACCAGCGAGCCTCCATCAAAGAAAAAAAAATTTGTATTACTAGCCGGGGCGGCTCCGCCTTCGCAACTAGACAGGGGCGATTCGCCTCCCCGCCAGCTGGCTCGGGCCCGCTTGCGGAGGACCCTGACCTTTTCTTTTTAAGTCATTTCGGCTGCAGAGGCCATTTGGCTTTTATAAATTTATTGATTATTTATTAAATACAAGTATTGGGTGGGCGTTCAATGGTCTTGTTTTTCGGGAGCCACCCATCCCGATTTTTCGATTTTCAGCATCATTTGGCGTTGCTTAACAATGATGATCTTGGTGGCTGTTGTTCCTTCTTCTTGCCAGGCTCGCCGGCCTCACCATTTCTTAATTATGAAAAAAAGACTATTATTACTATTCCAATTCAGTGCCTGCTTGAGGATTTGTTTGCATTCATGGAATACACAAATGCAAAGAATCCATAAATATTTCTCTATGTGAAATCGTAACTTTAAGAATTAATTAAATAGGTAGAGCCTTGTTTGCAAAGGATGGAATTTTTCAATCAATGTTCAAATAGACTGTTTGTTCATAAACCAGTCAATATATCGTGATATCAAATTTGGGAGATATGTTTGTGCTTAAGATTGGGCAAAATTGCACCCCCTGGAGTCGAACCAGGACTTCCACCTCCTATCGCGGCGGGTGGACGCTACCCTTATTCTAGGGAGCCGGCCCAATTATTATTATTATTAATAACTCAAAAAGTTATAGGAATTTCAGGATGAAAATAATTTTTCTGTAATCCTAGAAGATCCTCGTTATGGATGTAAAATTTCAATATTCCAACGGGAAGTTGCCTAAATAGAGCGGGATAGACAGACGGACAGAGAGACAGACAGACGGCGAATTATATTATTATTACAATTAATTTTTATAAGGAGGATGGGACCTGAATTTTTTTAAACTCCACATTTGGGGATATTGCCCCTCCGACTTATAAAGTGCATAACTGTCTTTGTTACTTAGATAGTTATTTCGAAATCCCGAGGAATCGGACGGTTGTTCGTGGCTGCTCGTGGAATCTACTCCCGGAAGTGACGAGACGGGCAACCTCGGTAAGGGTGTTTTGGAAGAGGGATGGGTCCGGGGCCCTGCGGTTCCCTGCCTTCCGGCTGTTTATGGTGATGCGGTGGAGGATGCGCCTCTGGTTCTGGTACGTGGACCGGTGTGACAGATCGTTACCCTTTACATTTCCCCCGCCCCCGCCCCATTTCTAAATGCTTTTATTTATCATACTTTTTCCAGGTAAACTATTTTTTTAGGACATTTCCCGATGAGCTAGAGTTCTGAAACTAAATCAAAATAGACCAAACAAATTTAGTACTTTATTTGGGGCCTCACGCGAATTAGTTAATTTTCAAAAAATTTCCCGATGAGCTAGAAATTTGATATTTCGGGTCAATTCCTTTTTTAATACTGTATTTTTTTCAATATCATAATCATATCACAGATAATCTTCAATCGAAGGATAACATTATTTCTTTTAATAAATAACAACAATAATATAAATAAATTAATAAACAGTCAACAATAAATACTAGCTAATAAATATATTTGTTAATTATATTTATTAGCTAGTACAATAAATACTAGCTAATAAATATATTTGTTAATTATATTTATTAGCTAGTATTTATTGTTGACTGTTTATTAATTTATTTATATTATTGTTGTTATTTATTAAAAAGAAATAATGTTATCCTTCGATTTGAAGATTATCTGTGATATGATTATGATATTGAAAATGTTAAATTATATAAATAATTTTTTTTTTTTTTTTTTTTTATAATCTGTAACCGTCTTGTGGCAAAATGAAATGTGTATCTTGTTTACTAGTAGAACGTTGTTCTTTTACTCGGTCTTGGAATCTCTAGATGGAAGGTGAGTAATTCGAAATAAATTAAATGCTTTAATTTATTATAAGAGGTATTAATTTTTATTCAGGTTTACGATGGAGGCCAATTATCATCGTTTCGGCATATATGCCTTCCTCAGAACCTATAATTAAAATTTTTACAAAGATATATCAATAATATGTTTTTCTTAATCATACTGTTAACATATAAATATGATATTATTAAAGATTTTTTTACCTCTAGCATGTTATTTTTTCATTTGCCTGTATTATACTTATCATAAGTACAGTTAAAAAATTATTTTATAGTTTTTGATTTACAATTATTTTTAAATATTAATTCAAACAATTGGATGATCAATTCTATTATACATAAATGTCTGCGTGTTGTAAATATAAAAATTTCTCTGAAATACAAGAGTCGTCATTCTATTAAATTTTTTTATTTCTTATGACATTTATTTAATTTATTGTTTATACCTTATTCAATTTATTTCAACATCCAATTATATTCCAATACAGTATTTCTTTTTACAAATAGTTTCAATTTAATATATTTCTTAATGATTAACACATACAAGATTTGATTTTTTTATGACTTGATATAATTTTAGTTTTAATTGGTGTGAACTTAGCATACGTAATTAGTGTGATTGATTCAAGGGTTACAATATTTTACTTTTGTCTTTGATTTTTTTTAACATATATATTATTATCTTAATTATTGTCTTACAAGTTATATATTACTAATTTTCACAATAATATATCGTTACTAGGTGGTACTTATGATTAATTTTATTTTTAATTTTTTAAAAAAATTTTTTAAAAATTTTCTTTATAGGCGGGAATTTTAATTTTAATTTTTTTATTTATTTTTTTAATTTTGAATATAGGTTTTTCATTTTAAGCTTTTAGTTCAGAGAGAATATTGGAATAAATTAAGGAGACACACTCTTTCTCGCATCTAAAGTTAACAGAGTTTTTGTTTTTCATGATGTAGTGAGATTCCAAGAATTCTCTTTTTGCCAGATTTTCTTCCCGACACAATATTTTTGGATTTTCAAAACAGAACTCATGATTTTCATCAATAGCATGAATTGCTAGGGCTGAGGACATCTGTTTTTTTGTCACAGAGTTGAAATGTTCCCTCAGACGATCACGTAGTTTTCGTTTTGTTTGTCCAATGTAGACTGTATCCTTATGTTTGAGTTTTGCGCATGACTCGCATGTGATTTGATAGACAAGATTACATTGGTCCAAGATGTTTACTGGTGTTTTGTTATTTACTATGGTTGCTAATGGCTTTTGGGGTTTCATTGCCAAGCAGATATTAAATTGTGCGAGTATCCTTTTTATTGTCTCTGTTAATGATGGAATATATACTATGGATCCATATTTCTGTACAGTATTTTGGGGATCCCTCCCTAACACGGGTGAATTTTGTTGTGTGTGTTTTTGTATTGTGTTTCTCACGGTGATGTTTAAGTAATCGTCTGGATATCCATTTTTCTGAAATTTTTCTTTTACTTTTTGGATATTTTCTTGATGGTGTGATGGATGTGCTAATTTTAATATTCTCTCCACTTCGTTAGCTACTATATTCCTTTTTTGATGAGGTGGATGTTGTGACAAGAAGTTTAGTACTCTGTCAGATTTACTTGGTTTTTCGTACAAGTTCGTTCTTAAATACCCATCGTCACTTTTAGTTATAATTATATCCAAAAAATTTAAACTGTTATTTTGTTCTTTTTCATACGTGTACACAATATTACTATGAAATTTGTTTAAGTCATGAATCAAATTATCTATTTTCGTTTTTTCAATGATCGCAAGAGAGTCGTCTACATAGAACCATATCAGTTTAGGTGCAAATTTTTCAATTATTGTTGTATATATCCGGTCTATCAGTAGGTCTGCTAATACGCTAGATAATGGGTTTCCTATCGGTGTCCCGCTTATTTGTTTGTAGTAAGTTTGCTTATACATGAATATGTTGGAATTTATGCATGTATTAAAGGTAAGTAGGAATTCGTCTTTATCTAAGTTCGTAAAATTCTTCAATGTTTCCCACTTTTCTTCAATTATTTGAACTATAATGTCAATTGGAATTTGTGGAAACAAATTTTTTATGTCCAGCGAGCATAAAATTTCATTCTCTTCCATCTTTAAACTATTTAAGGTATCTATACATTCTATGGAATTTTTTATTCTATGATCATGGCATACAATTGTTTTTAGTATTGATGCTAAATATTTACTTATTTTGGAATTAGGTGTTTGACATGATGTTATGATGGGTCGTAATTCATTTCCCGGTTTGTGTATTTTCACTGTTCCATATATTTTTCCAGGATATGATACATTTATTTGTAGTTGTTTTATTTCCTCTTTACTTAGCATACTTTTCTTTTCAAGTATTTTAAACCTATTCTTAATGCTGTTTTCAACTCTCCTAAAAACTATACTGTCATCACCTAATTTTTTATATTTTTCTTGATCATCTAAGATATTTTGCATCTTTTCATTATACTCCGCCTTTTTCATAATAACTGTTTTGTTCCCTTTATCTGCTTCTAAAAATACTAGATGTTCTTCGTTTTCTTTTTTAAATCTTTTAGTAGCTTTAATATCCTTAATTATTTGTTGTTCTATTATTGGTGTTTTGTTTCGTTTTTTCCTCATTCTATAGTTTGTTATCATGTATGATATCTTTTTCCTCAATTCATTTTTTGTTTTTTGATCATTGAAATTCTTCAGAATCGACTCAGAGTCTGATATGACACGAAGTATGTTTTTATCTTCATCTGCGTTATAAGCAAACTTTGGACCCATATTTAAAATTCTTGTTACCTCTTCAGGAATTTCTGACGATGTTAGGTTGACCAGGTAATTTCTATTATTATCCCCCCTGATATATTGATAATATAAGGATCCTTCACTCTCTGCTAATTCTAAAAACTTTTTTTCTAAAATTCTTTTTTTCTTTACAAATTGTTGTTTATATATTGTTTCACAATGAATATTGATATTATTAAGTTCACTAAAACTATTTGTTTTTTGTAAATCCAGCCATGTTTTATCTAATTGACAGTCAAGTTTGTTAATTTCTACATATGCATTTTTAATTTCTAATCTAACTAGTTTTTCTGTGTGTTTTTTGACTAGGTTTTTATATCTATAAACTATTGAAACATTATCATTAAAATTATATTTATTTTTACAGTTAATCATTCTCTGAATATACTTAGGTGTCAAGTTGTGTTTTAAACATTTATTTAAAAATATTATTAAGTTTTTAAGATCTGCTAATCTCTTATATAAGTTTCTCAGGCTATTCCCACTTTCTTGTACAGATCGAGTGCGTGGTGTGGACATCTTTGTATATGGTCAAGATGGTGGACAACTTATCTGATATATATATATATGACGATGCTGGACCGGTGATAACTATCTTGTTTACTAGTAGAACGTTGTTCTTTTACTCGGTCTTGGAATCTCTAGATGGAAGGTGAGTAATTCGAAATAAATTAAATGCTTTAATTTATTATAAGAGGTATTAATTTTTATTCAGGTTTACGATGGAGGCCAATTATCATCGTTTCGGCATATATGCCTTCCTCAGAACCTATAATTAAATTTTTACAAAGATATATCAATAATATGTTTTTCTTAATCATACTGTTAACATATAAATATGATATTATTAAAGATTTTTTAAAAATTTTTAAAAAATTAAAAATAAAATTAATCATAAGTACCACCTAGTAACGATATATTATTGTGAAAATTAGTAATATATAACTTGTAAGACAATAATTAAGATAATAATATATATGTTAAAAAAATCAAAGACAAAAGTAAAATATTGTAACCCTTGAATCAATCACACTAATTACGTTTGCTAAGTTCACACCAATTAAAACTAAAATTATATCAAGTCATAAAAATCAAATCTTGTATGTGTTAATCATTAAGAAATATATTAAATTGAAACTATTTGTAAAAAGAAATACTGTATTGGAATATAATTGGATGTTGAAATAAATTGAATAAGGTATAAACAATAAATTAAATAAATGTCATAAGAAATAAAAAAATTTAATAGAATGACGACTCTTGTATTTCAGAGAAATTTTTATATTTACAACACGCAGACATTTATGTATAATAGAATTGATCATCCAATTGTTTGAATTAATATTTAAAAATAATTGTAAATCAAAAACTATAAAATAATTTTTTAACTGTACTTATGATAAGTATAATACAGGCAAATGAAAAAATAACATGCTAGAGGTAAAAAAATCTTTAATAATATCATATTTATATGTTAACAGTATGATTAAGAAAAACATATTATTGATATATCTTTGTAAAAATTTAATTATAGGTTCTGAGGAAGGCATATATGCCGAAACGATGATAATTGGCCTCCATCGTAAACCTGAATAAAAATTAATACCTCTTATAATAAATTAAAGCATTTAATTTATTTCGAATTACTCACCTTCCATCTAGAGATTCCAAGACCGAGTAAAAGAACAACGTTCTACTAGTAAACAAGATAGTTATCACCGGTCCAGCATCGTCATATATATATATATGAAATGTGTATGTTCTCCTTTGTATCGTGAGGCGCAAATGGCCCTGGTAGCTGAAGCGCCCTCCAATCTCTGAATAAATAAAAAACAAATATAATAAAAAAGACTAAAAAGTTTAAAATAAATATATTGAATAAATAAATAAATTTTCAACCTCGAAGCTCAATTCCTTCTTGCTATAAAGTGATTTCTTTTCAGATTAATAGGTAACATGGTGGAGATAAGCTGGGATCTGTTGACCCTCCGCGGTCAGTATAATTAAAATTTTAAATTATCGAGACCAATCCTATTATTTAATATTTAGTATGCATTCCTTTGCTCTTGATTAGCTTTGGAAGTCTGTTATCCCAAAATTTTGCCGCTCTAATTTAAAAATCTTTTTTGAGGCCTACAACTCAAAAATATACTTTAAACTAGTAATAATAATAAACACTAATCTATTTTTTTTTATTATATTTTTGATCACGTGACTGACTTTCCATCATCATAATAAATACATAATACCATTAACCAATACAGATTTTTCTTCTTTTTTTTTAAATACAATATAATTGAAATTCAATTTATATTTCATTATATTTAATTGGAAAAGGAAAATTAAAATTATAAAATAGCCCAGCGAGAGAGAGAGAGAGAGAGACCTGAAGAAATAATTAGCCATTAGGATTATGACAATTAATCGATCAACAGAGATTAACTGGGAAAACAATATTCAATTTTCAATTAAAACGTTTTTATTTTATATATGTTAAAATAATCCAAAGGATGGTTTGAGGGGGCGGGGAGGGGGGGGGGGCTGAAATATAAAATAAATGACAAAACAAAATGGATGACAACGATGATGGAGGAGACAAATCAATATAAAATAAAATGTATAATCATCAACATCGTCAATTTATTAATAAATTGAAAACAAAAAAATCTGGCGTGACTGGTCGCATCTCCCGCAAGGGCGGATCTAGAGGTGTTTCTCGGGGAAGGGATTAATCTGGTGTGACTCGTCGTACAGCACACTATTTTTTTTTCTTAATTTCGGTAATTTAAAGGCTCATTCTGTACTTGTTTGCCAGAATATAAACACAAATCAAATTTTTAAGTATTAATTTTTGCTGGTGTCGGTGGAGGTATAATTATTGAGCAGGATGCTACCCATCTGAAATTTTCCAGCTTCACATCCCTTATACCGCCGAACTCCTAACCATAAGACATGCCATTAATATGCTGTCAATTATGGTCGAAAAGAACTTTCTTATAATCTCTGACTCGCTAAGTTCTATTGAATCCATTAAGAATTGCAATCTCGCCCACCCTGTGGTAGCAGAAATTTGGAACATCCTGTCTGTGCTAAGAAAGAATCAGTATAACATTGTGTTCATATGGGTTCCAAGTCACAGCGGGATTTATG
The DNA here is from genome assembly GCA_023213315.1 of Euborellia annulipes. NCBI lineage: Eukaryota > Metazoa > Arthropoda > Insecta > Dermaptera > Anisolabididae > Euborellia > Euborellia annulipes. Next base: position 2,845 of record JAKCPI010013106.1, on the reverse strand, counting down.
GCAACGAGCTGCAAAGGAGGGTGTGTGTAAAGCAATACTTGATGTCAATGGTATAACTGCCCAAGATTTCCAGCTTCTGGCCCGAGAGAAATTGCATCAGGTCTGGCAAAGCCGATGGGACGCTGAGCTCGAAAATAAACTTCATTCAATTAAGCCAAGAATCACTAGTAATTACCTTCCATTTATAGAAAGAAGAGATGATGTAGTGTTGACCAGAGTGAGAATTGGGCACTCTAGATTCAAGCACCTACTACATTACATAGTAAAAAGTGACCCACCAAAAGGTTCCTTTTGTGACTTTCGTCTCTCAATCAGACACATCTTCGAGTGCTGTGGCCTTGAGCCCGTACGTGTCAAGTTTTTTAAAGAGAAGAAATTTGCTGACATTTTAGCGTCTCCTACAAACCAAGATTCCATAATTCTATATCTAAAAGAGATTAAGATATTCGACCAAATCTAAACCTGTATCGATCACCTGGACCTTGGGGTGCTAATAGCCATGCTGCTGATGCATCCAAACCCTCAAAGAAGAAGAAGAAAGTATTAATTTTTAAAATTTTACATTAAAAATACATTTTTTCAAGTCTCGGGGGGGAGGGTAATTACCCCCTTTACCCCCCCCCTTGTATCCGCCCGTGATCTCCCGTAAATTAAATTTGCCTTCTTTGACAGACCAGATTTTTTGTGTCGATATATTAAGTATCCACCTATATTCAAAATATATAATTTATAAAAATTGAAAAATATTTTGTTACCATGGCATCTTACTTTTCTATGGAGTACAAGAATAAAGTCTACTTCAAAAGTTTCAAGGCTATAAATAATTTTTTTTTTTTTTTTTTTTGTTTTAAAAAACACTCACACTTTTTCTCATTCACACTCACATTCACACACACATACACACAGTCTTTTCGACATCTTAGGCCATTTAAGACTTTAAACGATACTCGTATTTATATAATATATATTTATTTGGGGTCCAGGCATTCTTATTTAAGCCATTTGGTATCCAAGTGGCTTAAATAAAATCATCGGACTGCCTGGGGTCCGAACCCGGGACGTTTGGTATACGAGGTTAGCACGCTAACCTCTACGCCAGCAAAAATAATTTAAAGAGCATCTAAAACATAATTGATTTATGAATTTTATTCAAAATATTAGGAGCGAATTTTAAGAAAGTCGAAAAAAAACTGAAAAATTACATCAGTAAAATACTAGTACGGTACTTTTTAACAGATTTTGTTTAAAAGCTTCGTGTCTCGTTTCACGGTGATACATAACTTAAAAAGAAGTTTTCAACCTCTAAGTTCAATTCCTTCTTGCTATAAATGTGATTTCTTTTCAGATTAATAGATAACATGGTGGAGATAAGCTGGGATCTGTTGACCCTCCGCGGTCAGCGTAATTAAAATTTTAAATTATCTAAAGTTATTTTTATCAAATTTTGTTTTAAATTAAATTTGTTTAAAATTCAAATTCAAATTTTATTACCAATCCAATTGCTTAATATTTAGTATTCATTCCTTTGTTTTTTTTTTTTTTTTTTTTAAACGTTCACACTTTTTTCTCGTTCACACTCACACCACACACATTCACACAGTCTTTTCGGCAACTCAGGCCATTTAAGACTTTGACGATAACCGTTATTTTATGAAATTATCTATTGGGGTTCCAGGCATTTTTATTTAAGTCATTTGGTGTCCAAATGGCTTAAATAAAATCATCGAACTGCTTGGGGTCCGAACCCGCGACGTTCGATATAGAAGGTAGGCGCGCTACCAACTACTCCAAGCCCGCGGGCGCATGTTCTTGATGAGCTTTGAAAGTCTGTTATCCCAAAATTTTGCCGCTCTAATTTAAAAATCTTTTTTAGAGGCCTACAACTCAAAAATATACTTTAAACTAGTAATAATACTAATCTAAATATCTTTGAAATTGAATTTACTTTTTAAAGATAGATAGATATGTCTGGACAATGTAAAAACAGCCAGTACTGATCATTTTCTGATTTTAGATCATAATGAATAGAAAAATTATGAAATGAGCTTAAAAAAGTTTTATTTTGGTCAAGTAGTGTAATCAATGAAGAATTTTTTTTTTTATTATTATAATTTAATAGAGTATAAACAACTAATTACAAAAAGAGACGTTTACGTGAATACAAGACAGGATCTGAGGATGATTTAAGGAAAAATGAGGGAGAGATTTTGTTCTTTTTTGTCTCGGTAATGTTTTGCTTGTGTTTTGTTTCCCTTCTAACGTAAGAGGGAGAAAGGAGGGGAAATTAATTCCTCCTCCTCCTCCCCCCCTCCTTCTTCTTCTTCTACCCTCTAGCTGCAGCCCCTTTGACAACATTTATTATAATAACAGCAATTATTCTTTTCTTGTTTCTATCCCTCCCTGAATTTATTAATTAATAATTTGGAGATAAACCTCTGAGGTTATGTTCATTAATTAATTTTATATGTCTAGGCTTTAAGAGAATTAAAATTTTATAGTAGAAAAAAATTTTTGTTCCATTAAACAATTTAAACATGAGGTAAAATTTTAATATATAGGACTATATATTAAAAACTGATGTTTTGGTTTTATTTACCTTGCGTGGCTAACTTCACTTGGTTCAAATGCATTACTCACTTCACTTCGTTCATATGCATTGCTCACTTCACAATACCAATAGAATTGAATCTTTGATAAATTTAATTACAAAATTTAATCATTAATTAAATTTGTGTTTGAAATGTAAAGTGAGCAATACATTTAAACGAAGTGGAATGAGTAAAGCACGTGAACGAAGTGAAGGTATGTCTTCTAATGGAAGCGAAGTGAAGATAGCTACGAATAT
>JAKCPI010013105.1:0-32390 GCA_023213315.1 Euborellia annulipes | reverse complement strand
GATAATTTTATATATTTTCATAAAATATTCCTATTAAATGTGAGCCTCTGGGATCTGCTTGAGATGATCGATTAGGATGCAAACAAAAGGTTTTGCCTTTAATTAATTTGCTGGAAGCATTCAAGTGAACGCGTCTCGAAAAGTCGTTAGGGCACTATTGACTACCGAGTTCCTCGAGGCGGCAAGAGATGGCGTTAGTGTTCCCCATAGGAATACAAGGGATTTATTCCATTTCATTTGAAAGATTCCAGCTAATTAATTAAGGGTAGAAAATTAATTATTTTTTAACACGATGATTAGCAATTTAATTATCTATAAGATATAGAGCGAATTTTTTAAAATATCTTTTATTTAATGCGATTAATCTAAAAAAAATTTTATTTTTTCGAAAATCAAAAAAAAGGGCTTCTAGAAGTTGTAGATATTTTAAATAGCTTTAATTTAAAAAAAAAATTTGATGTCGATAGCTTCAAAATTGTGACTCTGATCCAAACCTTGAGCTTGCTAAGAAATAACAAAGAATTTGCTATCTTTTGAATATTTTGATTAATTTATCATAGGAAAAGGAATTCCGGTGAGATGTCCGCGGCTTTTAAATAAACCACAACGAGAGGAAAAAAAAGAATACAAATAAAAAGATGATTTCCTTTATTCTTTGATCAAAACATCCTTCGAAATTTTTTTTTTTTTTTTTTTGAAGGGTTTGTTAATAAAAGAAAAATGGTTTTATTTAAATTGAACTAAAAAGAAAGGAATAATTTAATTGTTCCTGTTAAAATTGTTGAATATTTATGATTTAAAATAAAAGCGTGGGGCGCACATTGATAGTTTAAGGAATTGTATATACTTTGAGCCTCGGAATCTCTTTGAATCGCCCCACGCTTTTATTTTAAGTCATAAATATTCAACAATCTAATCTAATTATATAAAGAACAATTAAATTATTTCTCTCTTTTTAGTTCAATTTAAATAAAAGCAGGATGCGTGAAATAAAGTACCACATTAGTTTAGTCTATTTTGATAAAATTGTCGTCATCCAAAATGACCTTTAAATATCAAATTTCACACCTCTAGTCCATCGGGAAGTGTCCTAAACAAAGAGTAAAAAGTGGTAACCTTGAAAGAGGGGGGGGGGGGAGCACTCGCCTCACACATTCAATAAAATTTATAATATATAGGTCTATATCTCCTTCTTCTCGCCCTAGGGTTTACGAAGAGGGACCTTCGAATGGACAATGGGGGGAAATTTGTCGAAACGAAGGAATTTTGAAAAAAATGTAAAAATTCCTACTTATAATAGCTAATAATAATTTTATTAAAAATCGCAGTAGAAATTTGGTTCAAATTTTAAAACCAGATAATTTTGCACAAATTAAAAGAATAAAATATTACATTTAATCAAAAATTAATTTAAAACCACTATAGACACATGATTTGTAAGACGTTCACGTAAAAATTTTATTTTAAAAGGGTTTCTATCTTTTGTATTAAGAACAAAAGAAAGGGCAAGTCCCTTGTCCTGACCAGGCTTTTGTTACAATTTTTTTTTGTTAAGAGAAGACTGAAGGGGATTTGTCCATTTTGAAGCAACTAAATATACAGACTTGTGTAAATGGTTGCCTATGCGCAAGGCTCAAAAGCCAGGTAGCCGCCATATTGTCCAATATCTTTTCTCTTGATGGTACCGTACTGTCGGGAACTAAATATATGTCGACACAAAAAATCTGGTGTGACAAGCACAGAACAAAACTTTTATTTACCAAAGGTAAGGGAAAGTTGTGTACTGTGCGCCAGTCACACCAGATTTTTTTTCCTTTGCGTGAAAATCATTTGATCCTTTTTTTAGCAAAACTTTATTTTTTCCGCTTCTTTATTTTTATTTTTTTTTTTATCTAAATATCTCACGGCACCCCTTAGGCATTCTCGGGGCACATTTGGGTGGTGGGCTAAGCATTATTCTAGTGTAACGAGCCTGCCTGCTTAGCTGTGCCTTGCGGGTAAAAAAAATGGGGAAATTTATACCTGCTAGGGTGAAACAAATTTGATTAGAAGCCACAAACGAGGCTTGAAGCAATAAATGCCTTCGATTAACGCGTTCAGTTTGTTATCTATTGAATTTGTGTTAGATCTATTCCTTGATGATTGATTTTCCTGAATTTTGAGAAAAATTAATTTAAATTTTTGATTTTGAAATTAAAAAAGATTTTGTTTATTACCAGCCCAGTTGTGTTGGATGTCATTGGAAAGGGCATCTAAACAGCTGTCAAATGACACCTGCGTCATCTCTCTATCTCACCTCTAAGAGATTTTAGAGCAATTTCAATAGATGTAGTCAGATTAACATGCCATATTTCTAAAACGAGTTGAGATATCAAGTTGAAATTGAGGCTTTTTCTTACTCTCTATTGACTGTACCTATTCCATTGAAATTTGAGATGCTGAGGTTATAATGTCTGTTGATTTGACGTTCTGAAGGATAAAATTAGGAGAATTTCGACGTAAGAACATAGCTATCAGTGCGGTGAAACAGCGGCGTAACCAGCCTTTGAGGGCGGGGGGGGGCGAAGCTCAACTAGGGCGCCGATTTTCCAGGGGGCTCCGCCCCTGGACCCTCTTGCTCGCCTTCGGCGAGCAATTGCCCGCCTTCGGCGGGCAAATTTCTTGCATCCAGTAATTTTCTCAGCGAATTTGTTTATATTTACATATTTTTTAATGACACCTGTATGATTTTGTTTTGATTTTTCTTTGCTTTTACGAAAAATGTCGTTTTCTTCTGTGATTATTTCAAAAACTATTCAGTTTTCGAAAAAATATCAAAGAATAAAAAACTTTTTAAAATTGAGTATTTTATTTCGACGGGCATGCAAATGAAATTTTATTTAAAAATTGCTAGACATTCGTTCATTCATTCACTAAATCTCGGGCGGGCCTGAAGAATGGTAAAAGCCCTTTCATTTTGAGAAAATCGAAAAAAACTGAAAAACTACATCAGTAAAATACTAGTACTCTTTGGCCGATTTTGATTAAAAGCTTATTTTCACGGTCCCGGGGGGTGTTTAACTTAAATATAACATTTCAGTCTCATAGCTCAATTCCTTCATGCTTAAAAAAGTTTTGAATTTCAAAAAATTAAATATTAAGGCTTATACGAATCCTGAGTAAATCTCCACAGCCTTAAAACATCAAATTAAGGCTTATATATTGCAAAATAAAAAAAATTTTAATTATAAAGCCTTTATATACGTTATTTATTATTTTTGGAATTAAATTCATTTAAAATAGTAGAATTCAAGTTGTAATATAATTTTAAAAGAAAAGAATCAATTTTTTAAGACAATCGATGAAAAGAATATGATAAAATCACATGCGCTGGGCTATATTTTAGAGGCCGTAGGGCGCCTATGCCGGTTTCGGGGGGCGCCAAGGGCTCAATGCGCCTGGGGCGGGGGGGGGGGGCTCGCGCCCCCCTCGCCCCCCTGGTTAAGCCACTGCGGTGAAATAGAAACGATATGCAAAGGAAGGGCGGATCCTCTTCTTCCTGTTCCCCTCCATTGGTGTCTATAAAATGGAGATTCTCTCGAGTTTTCCTCTCATTTCTTGCTTCGAGTTCCTTCTGATTGCATTGAACAGAAATCAAAATGAATTTCTTCTTTTTCTCTCTCTTTCTATTTTCCGTCTTCTTCTCTGGAGCATCTCAAGATGGTGAGTTCCTAGCTGCCAGCATCCATCCCTCCTGTTATTCTAGATGCATCTCTTCTTTCCTTTTTAGGATCCAGAAAAGAAGGCCTTCCGTGTCGAACCACCCGCCAGGAGGAGGGAATCTGTCGGGATCTCCACAACTGTCCAGAGATCCTGCAAATAGTTCAATATGAAGCGATATCGCAGGACTTTAGAGAGTATTTGATAGCATCATCTTGTGATAGGAATGAGGGTCAGCACACAATCACTTTGTGTTGTCCAAATCACTTGACAACATTTCAGGTAACTCTTATTCAAAAAGACAAGAGTCGTCGTTTCTCCTTTGGATAAAATGTGTTTTGTTTTTGTTCTAGCCAACAACAACAACAACAACAACAAGCCCTTTAATAGGAGATTTGGCTAATCATCCAAATATGCATCTCTTGAATGTAGAGACGTGCGGGGAGCGTCTCTACACGGTCAGGTTGAATCCTGATCCTCAAAAGAATGTCTTCTACTTTGAATACCCCTGGATAGCACTTGTTGGCAATATATGATCTCTGTGAGTATCCATCAATGGGTAGCTGATATTATATTCTTTGACGCTTAATTCGTTTGCAATGGCACATCAAGTGCATTTAATTATTACTCGAGCCCTCGTCCCTGGTGTAGTGGTTGGCATGCTGGCCTTGAATATAAAGAGTCGCATTCTGGGTCCAAATGGCCTTCCCTTCAAGGTGCGCGTCTCGAAAAATCTTTAAAAGCCAATTCAGAAGCTGGTTACTCTAGGCGGCAAGAGATGGCGTTAGTTGTTCTTATTTCATTTTAAATATTCCAGCGAATTAATTAAAGGCAAAAAATAATCTTTTTTGAACACAATGACTAGTAATTTAATTGTCTGTCTATTTTCGAAAATCAAAAAAGGGCTTCTAGCAGGTGTAGATATTTTAAATAGCTTTAATTTAAAAAAGTTTGAGGTCGCTAGCTTCAAGGCTTCTGGCCGATGGAACCTCTCAAAATCAGCACCTCGAATTCTTATTCGAGACATGAATCTAAACGATTTATTTAAATGGAAAGCGTTGACGAAAATGTAATTAATAATTTTTACTTTCTCTTACCTATGTATATATGTAATATATATATATATAGAGAAAGTATTGGATTCATGTCAAAAATTCGATGTCGAGATTTTGATGGATCTTCACGTTTTGAGGTCCCCTGAATCCAAAAAACTGGTTTTCGCGACATGGTCTGTCTGTGTGTGTGTGTGTGTGTGTGTCTGTGAACAAAATATCTCAAGAACGAAAAGAGCTAGGAAGTTGAAATTTTATATTTAAGTTAGGCACCCCCATGGGACGTGTCACGAAGCTTTTGAACAAAATCGACCAAAAAGTACTAGCACTTTACTGATTCACTTTTTCAGTTTTTTTTTCGATTTTCTCAAAATTTGCTCCAACGATTTTTTTTAAAATTCAAAAATCAATTATTTTTTAGATTCTCTATAAAATGTATATTCTCATTTTGTGATTGAAATCTTCTGAAGACCACTTTACTCTTGTACTCCATAGAAAAGATAGGAGAAATGGTTGCCATGGTATCAAAATATAAATATTTTCCCATACTTATAAATTTTACATCTTGAATTCAATTGTACCCTACTGTCGGAAACTAAATACATATCGACACAAAAAATCTGGTGTGACAAGCACAGTACACAACTTTCGATTACCGAAGGTAAGAGAAAGTTGTGTGCTGTGCGCCAGTCACACCAGATTTTTTCTATTTTTAGATACCGGCGAGTTCTCTAATTGTGGCGGAGTATTAATTAATCAGAATTATGTATTAACGAATCCGTTCTGTGCAGACGACTATCGATACTTCATGTAACTATCTGATAGATTATTTAAATTGTTAATCAATAATTACAAGTAATTCTCGTTTTTTTAGAGATCATGTTCAGTTGGGTGAATATGTCCTCGAAAAGGGAATTCCTAAGGATTGTATAAAAGATGAGAATGGAGAAATGAATTGTGTACCAAAGTGGGAGAGATTCGATGGTGAGGAGAAAATACGAAATTGGGATCTGCAACTTGTATTGATACGATTAAAAAGACCTGCGTATGAAGTGACGCCCGTCTGCCTTCCTGTGACGTCAGAGTTCTTAGAGAAGAATTATCATGATATCACTCTATTAGGCACTGGATGGAGAGAAATTGAAGAAAATATTTATTTCTCTAATATTCGATATGTTGGAAATCAATATGATTGTCCTAAGAGCCTAATTTGCGCTTATACAAGAGAGAAGGTAATTGAATCCTCATACAATGCTGCTCTCTTGTCTTCTGAACTTGTTAAGGGCAAATGGAAATATTATCTTGTTGCATTGCCCTTTCAAAACACTGAGAGATGGAGAGTTCAACATTTCCACCCCATTGGGGGATATGAGCGACTTAAATGGATCCTTGATAACATCAAAGAATAAATTCTAGCCTCTGGCCACCGAGGACCTTTTTGTCAAGTTGGCCTCCCTGCTTCTCCTGACCACCTGATTGAAATCAAAAGAAGGAGGGACTTGACACGATCACGTTATTGGCTTCAGAGGCTAATGACTTCAAAAGACGCTTGAAGGCAGGCTGGACAATCGGACTGAGCGATTTTATTTGTCCTTTTTTAAACATAGTATGTATATTTTTGTTATCTGTATTTGTGCCCGTCGAAGGCGGAATTTCTAACAAATAAATAAAGCAGAGTTTCCATGAAATCAAATCCCGTATTTTCATTCAATGCCTTTATTCCTTTAGAAGAATCCAGCGCTTTGGGGGGCGATGCAACTGAGCTGTGGGGTTGAGTGCCTTCATTTTGGCTCAAGGTAGAGAGAACAAAGAGAACTCAAATTGAATTGAGCCTTTTGATAAATAAAATTGTAATTACAGTAGATTTCATTAAACGTTATTCAAAAAATCTGGTGTGACTGGCGCACAGCACACAACTTTCTCTTACCTTCGGTAATTGAAAGTTGTGTACTGTGCTTGTCACACCAGATTTTTTGTATCGACATGTATTTAGTTCCCGACAGTACGGAACATTTGAATTCAGATGACAAATTTATAAGTATAGGAAAATATTTATATTTTGTTACCATGGCAACCATTTCTCCTATCTTCCCTAAGAAATACAAGAGTAAAGTGTGCTTCAAACAATTTTGAGGGCAAAACGAGAATTTTAAAGAGCATCTAACAAATAATTGATTTTTGAATTTAAAAAAAAATCGTTGGAGCAAATTTTGAGAAAATCGAAAAAAACTGAAAAAGTACATCAGTAAAGTACTAGTACTCTTTGGTCGATTTTGATTAAAAGCTTATTTTCTCGGTCCCGGGGGTGTTTAACTTAAATATAAAATTTCATTCTCCTAGCTCAATTCCTTCATGCTTAAAATTGAACACACACACACACACACACAGACACACAGACAGACCATGTCGCGATGTCCATCAAAATCTCGGCATCGAATTTTACTTTCTCTTCCTATGTATATATGTAATCAGTGGCGTAACCAGGGGGGGGGCGAGGGGGGGGCTCGAGCCCCCCCGCCCCAGGCGCATCGAGCCCTTGGCGCCCCCGGAACCGGCATAGGCGCCCTACGGCCTCTAAAATATAGCCCAGCGTATGTGATTTTATCATATTCTTTTCATCGATTGTCTTAAAAAATTGATTGTTTTCTTTTAAAATTATATTACAACTTGAATTCTACTATTTTAAATGAATTTAATTCCAAAAATAATAAATAACGTATATAGAGGCTTTATAATTAAAATTTTTTTTATTTTGCAATATATAAGCCTTAATTTGATGTTTTAAGGCTGTGGAGATTTACACAGGATTCGTTTAAGCCAGTGGTTCCCAACCTGGGGGCGATCGCCCCCAAGGGGCGATTTGGGTTTTCAGGGGGCGATAAATAAGCGGGGGGGCGATGAGTATTCAAAGGGAGAAAAATTATTAGTTTACTAAAATTTAAAAAAATAAAAATCAAAGAGAAAAATCTCCTATTTACAGGATAGTCAGGATAGAAGAGGACAAAATATTATCTTAAAAGAAGATAATTCCAATCCAGAATTGAAACGTCACTTTTAGCTCAAATCCTAAATTTCAATTAAAAAAATCATTTTCTTGAATTTTTTTTCCTCTGAGGCCCGGGCCCTTTAAGCTCAAATCAAGTTTGATCTTTTTCACGACTCAGGATAGCTAAAAACGCAGGTTTCAGTGGCAAATTTTCAAAAAATTTTCCATATCCACAGATTCCCCGGAAATCCTCTGTCCAGATCTGGCCTCGATAAATTAAAACTTTGTAACTCTTTGTTTAGGAAATTTTGAAAAAATTTTATATAACTTTATTTAAATAAATATTGTAAGCTATGTATAACTATTTCAAAAGTTGTGTCAAAAACTGTGTAAAAAAGTGTTGGCATGAAGGCCACAATAGCCTTTTACATACTAAAAAAAGAAAACTTTAAGTTTTTTTTTTTTTTTTTTTTTTTGGGGGGGGGGGTCGTATTACTAAGTAGCCCCGGGGCCCGTCAAGTCTGTCTGCGGCCCTGTATATAGGCCTACGGTAATAAAATTGTTTAAAATAATAAAAGTGCTTTATTATTTACACTTTACTTCAAATTAAAATTAGGCATACAATGAAAATGTAAAGGGGGGGGGGGGCGATAGGTGTTAGTCAACCTCCAGAAAGGGGCGGTGGGCCAAAAAAGGTTGGGAACCACTGGTTTAAGCCTTAATATTTAATTTTTTGGAATTCAAAATTTTTTTAAGCATGAGGGAATTGAGCTATGAGACTGAAATTTTATATTTAAGTTAAACACCCCCGGGACCGTGAAAATAAGCTTTTAATCAAAATCGGCCAAAAAGTACTAGTATTTTACTGATGTAGTTTTTCAGTTTTTTTTCGATTTTCTCAAAATGAAAGGGCTTTTACCATTCTTCAGGCCCGCCCGAGCCCGCCCGGAATTTTTTCAAATCCGCCCATTCCGGCCCGAGATTTAGTGAATGAATGAACGAATGTCTAGCAATTTTTAAATAAAATTTCTTTTGCATGCCCGTCGAAATAAAATACTCTATTTTAAAAAGTTTTTATTCTTTGATATTTTCCCGAAAACTGAATAGTTTTTGAAATAATCACAGAAGAAAACGACATTTTTCGTAAAAGCAAAGAAAAATCAAAACAAAATCATACAGGGGTCATTAAAAAACATGTAAATATAAACAAATTCGCTGAGAAAATTACTGGACGCAAGAAATTTGCCCGCCGAAGGCGGCAATTGCTCGCCGAAGGCGAGCAAGGGGTCCAGGGGGCGGAGCCCCCCTGGAAAATCGGCGCCCTAGTTGAGCTTCGCCCCCCGCCCTCAAAGGCTGGTTACGCCGCTGTATGTAATATATATATAGAGAGAAAGTATTGGATTCATTTCAAAAATTCGATGTCGAGATTTTGATGGATCTTCACGTTTTGAGGTCCCCTGAATCCAAAAAAGTGGTTTTCGCGACATGGTCTGTCTGTAGGTGTGTGGGTGGGTGTGTGTGGGTGTGTGTGTGTTCAATTTTAAGCATGAAGTAATTGAGCTAGGAGAATGAAATTTTATATTTAAGTTAAACACCCCCCGGGACCGAGAAAATAAGCTTTTAATCAAAATCGGCCAAAGAGTACTAGTACTTTACTGATGTACTTTTTCAGTTTTTTTCGATTTTCTCAAAATTTGCTCCAACGATTTTGATTAAAATTCAAAAATCAATTATTTTTTAGATGCTCTTTAAAATTCTCGTTTTGCCCTCAAAATTGTTTGAAGCACACTTTACTCTTGTATTTCTTAGGGAAGATAGGAGAAATGGTTGCCATGGTAACAAAATATAAATATTTTGCCATACTTATGTATTTTACATCTGCCCCCGGGTGTGGCGTAGTAGGTAGAGTGCCTACCTCCTATACCAAAAGTCGCGGGTTCGGACCCAGGCAGTCCGATGATTTTATTTAAGCCATTTGGATACCAGATGGCTTAAATAGAAATGCCTGAACCCACAATATATATATTACTTACAACGGTTATCGTCAAAGTCTTAAATGGCCTCAGTTGCCGAAAAGACTGTATGAATGTGTGTGTGAGTGTGAATGAGAAAAAAGTGTGAATGTTTAAAAAAAAAAAAAAATTGACATATGAATTCAAATGTTCCGTACGGTCGTATATGTCGACACAAAAAATCTGGTGTGAGAAGCACAGCACACAACTTTCTCTTAACTTCGGTAATCAAAAGTTGTGTTCTGTGCTTGTCACACCAGATTTTTTGACATGAATCCAATATTTGACGATGCTGGACCGGTGATGTAATCTTCTTTGACAGTAGACGTTGTTCCTTTTCTCGGTCAGTGTCTCTAGGTGGAAGGTGAGTGATTTAAAATAAATTATCTATTTTAATTTATTATAAGAGGTTTTATTTTCTAGGTTTACGATGGAGGCCAATATCATTCATCGTTTCGGCAATCAAGCCTTCCTCAGAACCTACAATTGAAATTTAACAAAGATACATCACTAATATATATTTTTTTCTTTATATATAATGTTACGACAAACAAATAAATAAAGATTTAAATAAAGATTTTTACCTCTAGCATTGCTATTTTGTCAAGTGCCTGTTTTTTACTTATCATAAGTAGTTAGATTAACTTTTACAAATATTTTTTTGTGTTTAAAAATATACAAATAAATAGTTGGATGATCAATTATATTATCTATAAATAAATGTTTACGTGTTTTAATTATAAAAATTTTTTCTCTGAAAAGTAAGAGTCGTCATGTTTTTAAATTTTCTTATTTTACATAATTTATTTATTTTTTGCCCATACCTTATTTCAATAAGTTTTAGCATCCAACTATATTCCAATTTTCTATTTTTACAATTCGTTTCAATAATATAACAAAATATTTAATTAACACATACGAGATCTGACTTATTACGACTTTGATATAATTTTATTTTTTATTTTTTATTAGCGTGAACTTATCATACCTAATTCATGTGATTAATTCAATGGTTACAATATTTAAATTTTTTAAATTTATTTTTTACAATTATATTATTATCTTAATTCATGCCTTATTAATTTTGAATTACAATTTTTTACAATAATATATTGATACAAGATGGTACTTATGCCTAATTTTGTGTCATATTTGTATTCTAACTTAAAAGATTCCGCCTGGAACACGACGGCCATCTGGTGGCATAAAATGTAAACATCAGTTTGTTCATGTCGAGAAGATTAAACAAGTACACTTTTAATTAACGTGTTTTATTAAGTCCAATCCCTTTTAAATACTAAATAATAATATAAAATGAAACATGGTGTCAGAAGCGGATTACTGAGATACCCTAAAAACGGAAATTTTTTTTAGTGTTCGTGACTCCTCGGGAGTTTAAAATTAAAATTATAAAAACAACGTGCTCGAACCTAAAAAATAAAATAAAAATGGCGTGTGAAACAAACTTTGCAACCCCGAATAAACTGATCTTTAATAAACACATCAGTAAAAACTATGAAAAATTTAAGCAACAGTTGGAAATATATCTTGTGGCATCAGGATTAAATAACAAAAGTGACGAAAGAAAGATTGCGATTTTTCTTAACATCGCTGGGGAAGACGCCCTTGATGTGTTTAATACATTTAAGTTAAATGAAGAGGAGAAGAAAAGTTATACAAAAGTTATCAAAGCCTTTGATGACTATTGCAAACCCAGAAATAACGAAACTTTTTCAAGATTCGGGTTCTTCTCAAGAAACCAGCAACCTGGTGAAGAATTTGATCATTTTATTACGGATCTAAAGTTAAAAGCGAAGAACTGTAATTTTGGAAATCAGGAGGAGTCCTTAATCAGGGATAGAATCATCCTCGGGACAATGGACAAAGGACTACAGGAGAGACTTCTGAGGATTCCCGATTTGAAGCTGGAAGAAGCAGAGCGTCAGGCTAGAGCTGCGGAGGCAAGCAGAAAGCAGGTACAGGGCTTCAAGGAAGAAGAAAATGAAGCAGTGAGCCTTGAAAGTATAAAGAAAGGTAAAAATTTTAATAAGAACAAAGGGATAAAAAACGAAATAAAAAATAATGATAAATATAAATGTTTAAAATGTGGATATATGCATGAAAAAAATAAATGTTTCGCATTTGGAAAGAAATGTACTAATTGTGGGAAACTTAATCATTTTAAAATTGGGTGTAAAATAAAACAAAATAAAAAGATAAACTCAAATATTCATGATATTAATGAGGAACTAGTAATTGAACAATTGTTAGTAGATGTTTGTAAACAGGAAAATGTATGGGAAGAAATAGTTTTAATAAAAAATGAAAAAATTTGTTTTAAATTAGACACGGGAGCTCAATGTAATGTGTTACCACTTGATGTAATAATTAAATTAAATCTAAAAGATAAAATGTATGAGACAAATCAAAACATTGTAACATATGGAAATAACAAAATAACAGTCATGGGGACTATAATTCTACCATGTAAAATAAAAGGAAATAATTATAACATTAAATTTTTAGTTGTAGATGTAAAATCTAGACCAATTTTGGGTCTGAATGCTTGTATAAAATTAAAACTAATTGCCAAAATTGACGATATTAAAAATAATAGATTTGACAAGAAAATAATTTCTAAGGAAGAGTTTGTTAAAAAGAATCTGGATGTATTCTCGGGTATAGGGAAAGTTCCTTATAAGTGTGCTATAACATTAAGGACTGATGCAAATCCTGTAATAAATGCCTGTAGAAGGGTTCCAGAATCCATAAAACATAAATTAAAAGTAACTCTAGATAATATGGTTGATAAAGGAATAATAGAAAAGGTTGAAGGTTCTAGTGAATGGGTTAATAATATGGTAATAGTCGAGAAATCTGATGGTTCTCTAAGAATTTGTTTAGATCCAGCCCATTTAAATAAGAATGTTGTCATGGAACAATATCAAATCCCTACGATAGAGGAAATAGGTTTAAAACTTAAGGACAAGAAAGTGTTCAGTGTTTTGGACATGAAAGAGGGTTTCTATCAAATTGAATTAGAAGACAGTAGCAAAAATTTCACCACTTTCATAACCCCATTTGGTAAATATAGATTTAACAGATTACCATTTGGTCTATGTACAAGTCCTGAAGTTTTCCAAAAAGTTAATGAGAAAATTTTTGAAGGTTTAGGAGTAGGAATTTATTTTGATGATTTTATAATCGCTAGTGAAAGTGAAGAAGAACATGATAAGCTCATGGATAGAGTATTAGAGAGGGCTAGGAAATTTGGAGTAAGATTTAATGCTAATAAACTACAGTATAAAATAAGTCATGTAAATTACTTGGGCCAGATTTTTTCCAAAGAAGGAGTAAAACCTGACCAGGAGTATATAGAGGCCATAATGGCAGTAGAAAAGCCAAATAATAAAAAAGAATTATTGAGAATTCTTGGCATGGCAAACTATTTGATTAAATATATACCAAATTTATCTGAACTCGTTGCACCATTAAGGTTGCTAATAAAAAGAACATTGACTGGAACTGGACAGAGGAACAAACAAATGCTTTTAATAATTTGAAAAAAATAATAATAAATATCCCTACACTTAAAATATTTGATGATAAATCACCTATAATAATACAGACAGATGCTAGTCAAAATGGTATTGGGGGATGTTTATTACAGGATGGGCGTCCAGTGGCGTTTTGTTCAAGAAGTTTAACAGAAACAGAAACGAGATATGCACAAATTGAAAAAGAATTTCTGGCAATCAGTTTTAGTTTGAATAAATTTCATACTTTTATTTATGGTCGATCTTTTATTGTAAACAGTGATCACAAACCACTGGTGACGATTCATGAAAAAGAAATAAATAAAGTCAGTGCTAGATTGCAAAGAATTAAATTGAAAATTCAAAAATATAATTTTAAAATAATATATGTACCAGGGAAAGAATTGTATATTGCAGATCTGTTGTCAAGATCTTATATAAAAAAGCCCATAAAAGATGATCCATCAATGAATGAGGTGGTACATTGTGTAATGAAAGAATCAAATTGTACTATAACAGACAGGAGATTACTAGATATTGCTGATAAAACTAACAAAGATGAAATTCTATGTAAAGTTAAAGAATTTATTCAAAATGGTTGGCCAAATTTTAAAAAAAATTTTTAATCCGTATTTAAAGGCATTTCATAAAATAAAAGATGATTTATATGAAAAAGATAATTTAATTTTTAATGGAAATAAAGTTGTAATTCCTGAAGTTTTAAAACAAGACATGTTAAGTCAATTACATAAATCTCATTTTGGAATAGAAAACTAAAAGTAGAGCTAGACAATTATTTTATTGGATTGGCATAAACAAAGATATTGAAGAATTCATTTTAAAATGTAAAATTTGTCAAAAATATGGAAATGCAATGGCTAAAGAGCCGCTCATTAACCACTCTATTCCTTCGTTACCGTTCCAAAAAGTAGGTATAGATATTCTTGAATTTTGTAATTCTTCATATTTAGTTTTAGTAGATTATTATAGTAAATGGTTGGAACTGTTACAACTTCAAAATAAATCAGCAAATCACATTATTGTAAAATTAAAATCGATTTTTTCGAGATTTGGGATACCAGGCGAGATTGTATCTGATAATGTACCTTTTAACTCAAAAGAGTTTAAAGACTTTATTGATAAATATGATATAAAGCAGACATTGACTAGTCCTAGGTATGCTCAAGCTAACGGACAGGTGGAAAAAGCTGTAGGCATAGCTAAAAAGATGCTATATAAAGCAAAAGAGTCTAATGGTGACATTTATGATTTTTTGTTAGATTATAGATCAACACCATTAATTGGTTTGAAGTTTTCTCCTTCAGAATTACTTCAAAGTAGAATGCTAAGAGCATCTCTACCAGTTATTTCAAAAAGTTTAACACCAAATATTGTAAATGTAAAGGAAAAATTTAAAAATAGACAAGAAAAAATTAAAAAATATTATGATAAGAATTCTAAAGAAAGAGAAGAGTATAAAGTAGGTCAAAATGTCTGGTTTAAAAAAGCAAAAGATTCTGTGTGGGAACAAGGGAAAATTATATCAAAATGTAATACTCCTCGTTCTTATGTGATAAAGAATGTTGGAAATGAAAAGCATTATAGGAGAAATTCCAAATTTATTAAAAAATGTTATACAGATGATTTTGTTAAAAGTAATGTAGTGGATGATGATGATGAGATTTTGGCCAGTGAAAAAAATGGAAAAGGTGAATGTAAAAAAGGAGATTCGTCATTGGAGAGTGAAGTGAGGTTTCAAAGGCCAAAAAGGCAAACGACCATGCCTATGAAATTTAATGATTATGTTTGTTACTAAATAAATTTGTGTTAATTTAAATAATGTTTTTGTAAAATTTAATTAAGCTGTGAAAGAGAAGGATGTGTCATATTTGTATTCTAACTTAAAAGATTCCGCCTGGAACACGACGGCCATCTGGTGGCATAAAATGTAAACATCAGTTTGTTCATGTCGAGAAGATTAAACAAGTACACTTTTAATTAACGTGTTTTATTAAGTCCAATCCCTTTTAAATACTAAATAATAATATAAAATGAAACAAATTTAATCTGTTATTTTAATTTTAAATTTTAAATTCTTTTAGGCGGGAATTTTAATTTTAATTCTTTTTAAGTTTTTAGTTCAGAGAGAATATTGGAATAAATTAAGGAGACAGACTCTTTTTCGCATCTAAAATTGATAGAGCTTTTGTTCTTCATGATATAGTGGGATTCTAAGAATTCTCTTTTTGTCAGATTTTCTTCTCGACACAATATCTTCGGATTTTCAAAATTAAACACGTGATTTTCATCAATAGCATGAATTGCTAAAGCTGAAGACAATTGCTTTTTCGCAACAGAGTTGAAATGTTCCTTCAGACGATCACGCAGCTTTCGTTTTGTTTGCCCAATGTAAACTGTATCCTTATGTTTGAGTTTTTCGCATGACTCGCAAGTAATTTGATACACAAGATTACATTGGTCGAAGATGTTTTCTGGTGTTTTGTTATTTACTATTGTTGTTAAAGGTTTTTGGGGTCTCATGGCTAAGCGAATATTAAATTGTGCGAGTATCCTTTTTATTGTCTCTGTTAGTGACGGAATATATACCATGGATCCATATTTCTGTAAGATATTATGGGTATCACCACCTAACACTGGTGGTTTTTGTTGAGTGTGTTTTTGTATTGTGTTTCTCACGGTGATATTTAAGTAATCATCTGGATATCCATTTTTCTGAAATTTTTCTTTTACTTTTTGGATGTTTTCTTGATGATACGATGGATGTACTATTTTTAATATTCTCTCCACTTCATTCACTACTACGTTCTTTTTTTGATGAGGTGGATGGTGCGACAAGAAGTTCAGTACTCTATCTGATTTGCTAGGTTTTTCGTATAAGTTTGTTCTTAAATAACCTTCGTCGCTTCTAGTTATTTTTATATCCAAAAAATTCAAACTGTTATTTTGCTCTTTTTCACACGTGTACACAATATTACTATGAAAATTGTTTAGGTCATGAATCAAATTGTCTATTTTTGATTTTTCAATAATAGCGAAAGAGTCGTCTACGTAGAACTCAGTTTAAGTTCGAATTTTTTAATTATAGTTGTGTGTATTCGGTCTATCAATAGGTCTGCCAATACACTGTGTAACGAGACAACCTTTGTTATCGCTCTCTTTTTTTTCTCTCTTTAATTTTTTTTATATGATTTTTATTAATTCTTTTTTAATGAAAAAGAGCGTCGCCATACATATTAACCGAGAGAGTAGGTGGTCAAAGTTCGCTCGGGGCTGGCACTGGCCGCCAGCGCCGAACGAACTTGCCGGGACTCAGAGTTGGTCGCTCAAGCGGTAAAGCACGTTTCGGGGTCTCAGTGAGCCTTCCACAACGCAGAAGCGGATCCATGGTGAAGGGTGTCTCTTCGGCTTTAATATATCGCCTTGATGATAAGGCCTATCTGCAAGGCAGGAGCAAGTGTGCCGAGGGAGCAAGAGAGGACCCCATGAGAAGAGACGACCAACGACCTAATCAACTATGTATCAAGTTTTATTTTGAATCAATTAATTATAACATCTAGTGGTGAAATTTCTCTCTTTTATTTTGAAATCTTCCTGAAATCCACCCCGTCTCCACTGAGCTGGTCACCAGATAAGTACTTTTTTTGATTTTACTTTTTTTTTAATCACCTGGCCCGTAACAAAATTTGGCGCCCAACGTGGGGCATCATAGTGCAACATAGGGCCACATAGTCCCTCAAGCTTATCAGATGTTTAAAAAAGTGATTCATGATACTACAGTGATTTCCATGAATTAATTTTTTTAAAAAAAGAGAGCGATAACAAAGGTTGTCTCGTTACAAATTCCTTCTCCTTATTAGAACCTTATACATTTGTCTACTTGGACGACATTATAATTTCTACTTCCAACTTCGCACACCACCTAGAAATTCTCAATAAAGTGTTCTCACGACTCTATGAAGCAGGTTTAACGCTTAATAAAGAAAAATGTCACTTCTGTAAAAATGAATTAAAATACTTAGGATATATCGTAGACAAGTTTGGCTTACATGTCGACCCTGAAAAGGTAGAAGCAATCATGTCTTTTCCCCAACCGAAGACAGTCAAACAAGTCCGAAGATTTATTGGCCTAGCAAGTTGGTACAGACGATTTGTCCCTCACTTTTCAACTAAAATCGCCCCCATAACTTCTCTCCTGAAGAAGAATAAAAAATTTATTTGGACAGAAGAACAGTCTGAAGCATTCGATATCATCAAGAAAGACCTGGCCAATGCTCCATTATTGAATTGTCCAGATTTCGAGAGACCTTTTATTCTCCAAACGGATGCGTCAACAGTTGGCCTGGGTGCTATACTTTCCCAAATCAATCCAGATGGTAGTGAAAACGTCATTGCCTACGCCAGCCGCACTTTAACAAAAGCTGAACAAAAATATTCCACCACGGAACTGGAGTGCTTAGCAGTGGTTTGGGCAGTTTCCAAATATAGACCTTATGTCGAGGGCTCACATTTTAAAGTTTTAACCGATCATTCCGCTCTTAAGTGGCTTCAAAATCTAAAGGATCCGATGGGAAGATTGGCCAGATGGGCTTTGAAACTACAAGGCTATGACTATTCGGTAGAACATCGTTCTGGGAAGTCAAATATTCCAGCCGATGCTCTCTCTCGGGCTCCTGAATCTCTCAAGACATTAGAACTCGTTAAAGAAGATTTGGACTTTTGGTATGAGAAAATGATTAATTTAGTTAGCGAAGACCCGAAGAAATTTCCAAATTGGAAGATAGAGAATAAGTTGTTGTATAGAAAGGTTTCTCTCAATTCTAATTTTTCTGATTCCGAATGGAAGCAAGTTGTTCCGAAGAAGAAGCGTTTAGAAATTATTAGAGTATGCCATGACCCCCCAACAGCTGCTCATCTGGGAAAATTTAAAACGTTTAAGCGTGTTGCCAATAAATTTTACTGGCCTGGTATGGCAGCTGACATCTCTCGTTACGTGAGGAATTGCGAAGTATGTGCCTCACAGAAACCGGAGCAAAAATTACCCATGGGTTTCATGCAAAATCAACGAATGGTGACAGAACCATGGCAATTGATCTCAACTGATATTATGGGACCTTTACCAATGACAACCAATCGAAACAGGTGGATATTGGTAGTATCCGATTATTTCACTAAATTCTCTTTGATTTTCCCTTTGAAAACTGCAAATAGCAAGAACATCTGCCAAATATTGGAAAATGATATTTTTTGTGTGTATGGGGCTCCTCGTTTCGTCATCTGCGACAACGGTCCACAGTTTCGCAGTGAAGAATTCAAGAGAAAATTAGCTGAATACCAATCTAAGCCCCTATACAACCCAAATTATCATCCTCAAGCAAATGCGACAGAACGAGTGAATAGAGTCGTTAAAACAGCAATCCGTTCCTATATCAAGGAGAATCAAAGACATTGGGACAGACACCTACCCCAAATCGGATATGCCTTGCGGTCCGCGATCCATGAGACGACTGGCTACAGCCCTAATTTTCTCAACTTTGGTAGGGAAGTAGTCATCTCTGGAAAGGACAGACCTTCCATCAGTCCAGTTGACATCCAACGTTGTCAATCATTTGACGAACATACCGAGAAATTGGGAAATCTTCCTCTAATTTGGTACGACGTCGCCGATAAAATCCGTCGGGCTTACGAAGCAAGTGCAAGATCATATAATTTACGCCGAAGACCTGCAATTTTACTAAAGCCTGGAGATCTTGTCTGGAAACGGAATTACCAACTGTCCGATGCCGGCGCCTACTTTTCTTCGAAGCTGGCTCCCAAGTTTCTGAAGTGCCGAGTCAAGAAGAATATTGGACCAACCACGTATGAACTGGAGGACCTTGGCGGAAAGAGTTTGGGTACCTGGCATGTGCAAGATTTGAAGATGTATGCTAACTAGCAACAAGAAGAAAAAAAAAGACGGGGAAGGAGAAGGAATTTGTAACGAGACAACCTTTGTTATCGCTCTCTTTTTTTCTCTCTTTAATTTTTTTTATATGATTTTTATTAATTCTTTTTAATGAAAAAGAGCGTCGCCATACATATTAACCGAGAGAGTAGGTGGTCAAAGTTCGCTCGGGGCTGGCACTGGCCGCCAGCGCCGAACGAACTTGCCGGGACTCAGAGTTGGTCGCTCAAGCGGTAAAGCACGTTTCGGGGTCTCAGTGAGCCTTCCACAACGCAGAAGCGGATCCATGGTGAAGGGTGTCTCTTCGGCTTTAATATATCGCCTTGATGATAAGGCCTATCTGCAAGGCAGGAGCAAGTGTGCCGAGGGAGCAAGAGAGGACCCCATGAGAAGAGACGACCAACGACCTAATCAACTATGTATCAAGTTTTATTTTGAATCAATTAATTATAACATCTAGTGGTGAAATTTCTCTCTTTTATTTTGAAATCTTCCTGAAATCCACCCCGTCTCCACTGAGCTGGTCACCAGATAAGTACTTTTTTTGATTTTACTTTTTTTTAATCACCTGGCCCGTAACAACTGGACAATGGGTTTCCTATCGGTGTCCCGCTTATCTGTTTGTAGTACGTTTGCTTATACATGAATATATTGGAATTTATGCATGTTTTGAAGGTTAGTAGGAATTCATCTTTATCTAAGTTCGTAAAATTCTTCAATGTTCCCCACTTTTCTTCAATTATTTGAACTATAATCTCAATTGGAATTTGCGGAAACAAATTTTTAATATCCAACGAGCACAAAATCTCATTGTCTTCTAATTTCAATTTATTTAAGGTCTCTATACATTCTATGGAATTTTTTATTCTATGATCATGACATACAATTGTTTTTAGTATTGATGCTAAATATTTACTTATTTTGGAATTAGGTGTTTGACATGACGTAATGATGGGTCGTAGTTCATTTCCCGGTTTGTGTATCTTCACTGTTCCATATATTTTTCCAGGATATGAAACATTTATTTGTAATTGTTTTATATTTTCTTTACTTAGCATACTTTTCTTTTCAAGTATTTTAAATCTATTCTTTATACTGTTTTCTACTTTCCTAAAAACTTTGCTATCATCTCCTAATTTT
The DNA here is from genome assembly GCA_023213315.1 of Euborellia annulipes. NCBI lineage: Eukaryota > Metazoa > Arthropoda > Insecta > Dermaptera > Anisolabididae > Euborellia > Euborellia annulipes. The sequence continues at coordinate 12,003 of JAKCPI010013105.1, read as the reverse complement.
TCATATTTATCTTGATCATCTAAGATATTTTGAGACACTGACCGAGAAAAGGAACAACGTCTACTGTCAAAGAAGATTACATCCTGTCTCTCCCTTCATGTTCATAAAGAAAGTTTCCCCCCCCCTCCCTCTACTAAAAAAAGGAGGGCCAAAACTAAAAATAAAAAAATAAGAGATTATAAGATCTTAAAAATATTTTAAAATTTTTGAATAATTAACAACTTGACAACTTTTTTTCTAAGTAAGTGGGGGGGATGTTTACCTGTAACAATTAAATAAATTTTAATTATAAATTTTTAATTGGTTATAAAATTTAAAACTTTTTTTAGCCAAAAAAAATAGTAGTGGTCTAGAAAATAAAATAAGTATGCATAGAAATTAAAAAGCTTATTTTTAATTTAAGAAAATTTGGTTTATTTTTCAAAAAAGATTAAGTCTATTAACGAGAAAAAAATATATAACGAATATGAGAAAATATATATTCACTATGATGTAAAAAGAGAAAGAATTTTAGAAAAAAATTTTTAAAATTGGGAGAGAATGATAGATCTTTATATTATCAGTATATGAGGGAGGATAAAATAGAAATTATATAGTCAACCTACCATCAGCAGAAATTCCTAAAGAAGAAGGAAGGATAATTATGAGTGGGGAGTAGGGTTATTATGGAGGAGAAGAAGAAAAAAATCTCCTTCTCATCTCAGACTCAGGAGGGTCTGGTGCAGCTTTCCAAAATGAAAAAACCTCAAAATGGGTTGAGGGGAAAGATTTCATACATGATAACGAACTATAGAAAGAGGGGAAAACGGAACAAAACCCCAATAATAGAACAACAAATAATTAATGACATAAAAGCTACCAAAAGATTTAAAAAAAAGAAGGACCACCAGCTAATATTTTAGAAGCAGATAAAGGAAACAAAGTAGTTATTATGAAAAAGACGGAGTACAGTGAAAAGATCAAAATATCTTAGATGATCAAGATAAATATGAAAAATTAGGAGATGATAGCAAAGTTTTTAGGAAAGTAGAAAACAGTATAAAGAATAGATTTAAAATACTTGAAAAGAAAAGTATGCTAAGTAAAGAAGAAAATAAAACAATTACAAATAAATGTTTCATATCCTGGAAAAATATATGGAACAGTGAAGAAAAACCGGGAAATGAACTACGACCCATCATTACGTCATGTCAAACACCTAATTCCAAAATAAGTAAATATTTAGCATCAATACTAAAAACAATTGTATGTCATGATCATAGAATAAAAAATTCCATAGAATGTATAGAGACCTTAAATAAATTGAAATTAGAAGACAATGAGATTTTGTGCTCGTTGGATATTAAAAATTTGTTTCCGCAAATTCCAATTGAGATTATAGTTCAAATAATTGAAGAAAAGTGGGGAACATTGAAGAATTTTACGAACTTAGATAAAGATGAATTCCTACTAACCTTCAAAACATGCATAAATTCCAATATATTCATGTATAAGCAAACGTACTACAAACAGATAAGCGGGACACCGATAGGAAACCCCATTGTCCAGTGTATTGGCAGACCTATTGATAGACCGAATACACACAACTATAATTAAAAAATTCGAACTTAAACTGATATGGTTCTACGTAGACGACTCTTTCGCTATTATTGAAAAATCAAAAATAGACAATTTGATTCATGACCTAAACAATTTTCATAGTAATATTGTGTACACGTGTGAAAAAGAGCAAAATAACAGTTTGAATTTTTTGGATATAAAAATAACTAGAAGCGACGAAGGTTATTTAAGAACAAACTTATACGAAAAACCAAGCAAATCAGATAGAGTACTAAACTTCTTGTCGCACCATCCACCTCATCAAAAAAAGAACGTAGTAGTGAATGAAGTGGAGAGAATATTAAAAATAGTACATCCATCGTATCATCAAGAAAACATCCAAAAAGTAAAAGAAAAATTTCAGAAAAATGGATATCCAGATGATTACTTAAATATCACCGTGAGAAACACAATACAAAAACACACTCAACAAAAACCACCAGTGTTAGGTGGTGATACCCATAATATCTTACAGAAATATGGATCCATGGTATATATTCCGTCACTAACAGAGACAATAAAAAGGATACTCGCACAATTTAATATTCGCTTAGCCATGAGACCCCAAAAACCTTTAACAACAATAGTGAATAACAAAACACCAGAAAACATCTTCGACCAATGTAATCTTGTGTATCAAATTACTTGCGAGTCATGCGAAAAACTCAAACATAAGGATACAGTTTACATTGGGCAAACAAAACGAAAGCTGCGTGATCGTCTGAAGGAACATTTCAACTCTGTTGCGAAAAAGCAATTGTCTTCAGCTTTAGCAATTCATGCTATTGATGAAAATCACGTGTTTAATTTTGAAAATCCAAAGATATTGTGTCGAGAAGAAAATCTGATAAAAAGAGAATTCTTAGAATCCCACTATATCATGAAGAACAAAAGCTCTATCAATTTTAGATGCGAAAAAGAGTCTGTCTCCTTAATTTATTCCAATATTCTCTCTGAACTAAAAACTTAAAAAGAATTAAAATTAAAATTCCCGCCTATAAGAATTTAAAATTTAAAATTAAAATAACAGATTAAATTTGTTTCATTTTATATTATTATTTAGTATTTAAAAGGGATTGGACTTAATAAAACACGTTAATTAAAAGTGTACTTGTTTAATCTTCTCGACATGAACAAACTGATGTTTACATTTTATGCCACCAGATGGCCGTCGTGTTCCAGGCGGAATCTTTTAAGTTAGAATACAAATATGACACATCCTTCTCTTTCACAGCTTAATTAAATTTTACAAAAACATTATTTAAATTAACACAAATTTATTTAGTAACAAACATAATCATTAAATTTCATAGGCATGGTCGTTTGCCTTTTTGGCCTTTGAAACCTCACTTCACTCTCCAATGACGAATCTCCTTTTTTACATTCACCTTTTCCATTTTTTTCACTGGCCAAAATCTCATCATCATCATCCACTACATTACTTTTAACAAAATCATCTGTATAACATTTTTTAATAAATTTGGAATTTCTCCTATAATGCTTTTCATTTCCAACATTCTTTATCACATAAGAACGAGGAGTATTACATTTTGATATAATTTTCCCTTGTTCCCACACAGAATCTTTTGCTTTTTTAAACCAGACATTTTGACCTACTTTATACTCTTCTCTTTCTTTAGAATTCTTATCATAATATTTTTTAATTTTTTCTTGTCTATTTTTAAATTTTTCCTTTACATTTACAATATTTGGTGTTAAACTTTTTGAAATAACTGGTAGAGATGCTCTTAGCATTCTACTTTGAAGTAATTCTGAAGGAGAAAACTTCAAACCAATTAATGGTGTTGATCTATAATCTAACAAAAAATCATAAATGTCACCATTAGACTCTTTTGCTTTATATAGCATCTTTTTAGCTATGCCTACAGCTTTTTCCACCTGTCCGTTAGCTTGAGCATACCTAGGACTAGTCAATGTCTGCTTTATATCATATTTATCAATAAAGTCTTTAAACTCTTTTGAGTTAAAAGGTACATTATCAGATACAATCTCGCCTGGTATCCCAAATCTCGAAAAAATCGATTTTAATTTTACAATAATGTGATTTGCTGATTTATTTTGAAGTTGTAACAGTTCCAACCATTTACTATAATAATCTACTAAAACTAAATATGAAGAATTACAAAATTCAAGAATATCTATACCTACTTTTTGGAACGGTAACGAAGGAATAGAGTGGTTAATGAGCGGCTCTTTAGCCATTGCATTTCCATATTTTTGACAAATTTTACATTTTAAAATGAATTCTTCAATATCTTTGTTTATGCCAATCCAATAAAATAATTGTCTAGCTCTACTTTTAGTTTTCTCATTCCAAAATGAGATTTATGTAATTGACTTAACATGTCTTGTTTTAAAACTTCAGGAATTACAACTTTATTTCCATTAAAAATTAAATTATCTTTTTCATATAAATCATCTTTTATTTTATGAAATGCCTTTAAATACGGATTAAAAATTTTTTTAAAATTTGGCCAACCATTTTGAATAAATTCTTTAACTTTACATAGAATTTCATCTTTGTTAGTTTTATCAGCAATATCTAGTAATCTCCTGTCTGTTATAGTACAATTTGATTCTTTCATTACACAATGTACCACCTCATTCATTGATGGATCATCTTTTATGGGCTTTTTTATATAAGATCTTGACAACAGATCTGCAATATACAATTCTTTCCCTGGTACATATATTATTTTAAAATTATATTTTTGAATTTTCAATTTAATTCTTTGCAATCTAGCACTGACTTTATTTATTTCTTTTTCATGAATCGTCACCAGTGGTTTGTGATCACTGTTTACAATAAAAGATCGACCATAAATAAAAGTATGAAATTTATTCAAACTAAAACTGATTGCCAGAAATTCTTTTTCAATTTGTGCATATCTCGTTTCTGTTTCTGTTAAACTTCTTGAACAAAACGCCACTGGACGCCCATCCTGTAATAAACATCCCCCAATACCATTTTGACTAGCATCTGTCTGTATTATTATAGGTGATTTATCATCAAATATTTTAAGTGTAGGGATATTTATTATTATTTTTTTCAAATTATTAAAAGCATTTGTTTGTTCCTCTGTCCAGTTCCAGTCAATGTTCTTTTTTTATTAGCAACCTTAATGGTGCAACGAGTTCAGATAAATTTGGTATATATTTAATCAAATAGTTTGCCATGCCAAGAATTCTCAATAATTCTTTTTTATTATTTGGCTTTTCTACTGCCATTATGGCCTCTATATACTCCTGGTCAGGTTTTACTCCTTCTTTGGAAAAAATCTGGCCCAAGTAATTTACATGACTTATTTTATACTGTAGTTTATTAGCATTAAATCTTACTCCAAATTTCCTAGCCCTCTCTAATACTCTATCCATGAGCTTATCATGTTCTTCTTCACTTTCACTAGCGATTATAAAATCATCAAAATAAATTCCTACTCCTAAACCTTCAAAAATTTTCTCATTAACTTTTTGGAAAACTTCAGGACTTGTACATAGACCAAATGGTAATCTGTTAAATCTATATTTACCAAATGGGGTTATGAAAGTGGTGAAATTTTTGCTACTGTCTTCTAATTCAATTTGATAGAAACCCTCTTTCATGTCCAAAACACTGAACACTTTCTTGTCCTTAAGTTTTAAACCTATTTCCTCTATCGTAGGGATTTGATATTGTTCCATGACAACATTCTTATTTAAATGGGCTGGATCTAAACAAATTCTTAGAGAACCATCAGATTTCTCGACTATTACCATATTATTAACCCATTCACTAGAACCTTCAACCTTTTCTATTATTCCTTTATCAACCATATTATCTAGAGTTACTTTTAATTTATGTTTTATGGATTCTGGAACCCTTCTACAGGCATTTATTACAGGATTTGCATCAGTCCTTAATGTTATAGCACACTTATAAGGAACTTTCCCTATACCCGAGAATACATCCAGATTCTTTTTAACAAACTCTTCCTTAGAAATTATTTTCTTGTCAAATCTATTATTTTTAATATCGTCAATTTTGGCAATTAGTTTTAATTTTATACAAGCATTCAGACCCAAAATTGGTCTAGATTTTACATCTACAACTAAAAATTTAATGTTATAATTATTTCCTTTTATTTTACATGGTAGAATTATAGTCCCCATGACTGTTATTTTGTTATTTCCATATGTTACAATGTTTTGATTTGTCTCATACATTTTATCTTTTAGATTTAATTTAATTATTACATCAAGTGGTAACACATTACATTGAGCTCCCGTGTCTAATTTAAAACAAATTTTTTCATTTTTTATTAAAACTATTTCTTCCCATACATTTTCCTGTTTACAAACATCTACTAACAATTGTTCAATTACTAGTTCCTCATTAATATCATGAATATTTGAGTTTATCTTTTTATTTTGTTTTATTTTACACCCAATTTTAAAATGATTAAGTTTCCCACAATTAGTACATTTCTTTCCAAATGCGAAACATTTATTTTTTTCATGCATATATCCACATTTTAAACATTTATATTTATCATTATTTTTTATTTCGTTTTTTATCCCTTTGTTCTTATTAAAATTTTTACCTTTCTTTATACTTTCAAGGCTCACTGCTTCATTTTCTTCTTCCTTGAAGCCCTGTACCTGCTTTCTGCTTGCCTCCGCAGCTCTAGCCTGACGCTCTGCTTCTTCCAGCTTCAAATCGGGAATCCTCAGAAGTCTCTCCTGTAGTCCTTTGTCCATTGTCCCGAGGATGATTCTATCCCTGATTAAGGACTCCTCCTGATTTCCAAAATTACAGTTCTTCGCTTTTAACTTTAGATCCGTAATAAAATGATCAAATTCTTCACCAGGTTGCTGGTTTCTTGAGAAGAACCCGAATCTTGAAAAAGTTTCGTTATTTCTGGGTTTGCAATAGTCATCAAAGGCTTTGATAACTTTTGTATAACTTTTCTTCTCCTCTTCATTTAACTTAAATGTATTAAACACATCAAGGGCGTCTTCCCCAGCGATGTTAAGAAAAATCGCAATCTTTCTTTCGTCACTTTTGTTATTTAATCCTGATGCCACAAGATATATTTCCAACTGTTGCTTAAATTTTTCATAGTTTTTACTGATGTGTTTATTAAAGATCAGTTTATTCGGGGTTGCAAAGTTTGTTTCACACGCCATTTTTATTTTATTTTTTTAGGTTCGAGCACGTTGTTTTTATAATTTTAATTTTAAACTCCCGAGGAGTCACGAACACTAAAAAAAATTTCCGTTTTTAGGGTATCTCAGTAATCCGCTTCTGACACCATGTTTCATTTTATATTATTATTTAGTATTTAAAAGGGATTGGACTTAATAAAACACGTTAATTAAAAGTGTACTTGTTTAATCTTCTCGACATGAACAAACTGATGTTTACATTTTATGCCACCAGATGGCCGTCGTGTTCCAGGCGGAATCTTTTAAGTTAGAATACAAATATGACACAAAATTAGGCATAAGTACCATCTTGTATCAATATATTATTGTAAAAAATTGTAATTCAAAATTAATAAGGCATGAATTAAGATAATAATATAATTGTAAAAAATAAATTTAAAAAATTTAAATATTGTAACCATTGAATTAATCACATGAATTAGGTATGATAAGTTCACGCTAATAAAAAATAAAAAATAAAATTATATCAAAGTCGTAATAAGTCAGATCTCGTATGTGTTAATTAAATATTTTGTTATATTATTGAAACGAATTGTAAAAATAGAAAATTGGAATATAGTTGGATGCTAAAACTTATTGAAATAAGGTATGGGCAAAAAATAAATAAATTATGTAAAATAAGAAAATTTAAAAACATGACGACTCTTACTTTTCAGAGAAAAAATTTTTATAATTAAAACACGTAAACATTTATTTATAGATAATATAATTGATCATCCAACTATTTATTTGTATATTTTTAAACACAAAAAAATATTTGTAAAAGTTAATCTAACTACTTATGATAAGTAAAAAACAGGCACTTGACAAAATAGCAATGCTAGAGGTAAAAATCTTTATTTAAATCTTTATTTATTTGTTTGTCGTAACATTATATATAAAGAAAAAAATATATATTAGTGATGTATCTTTGTTAAATTTCAATTGTAGGTTCTGAGGAAGGCTTGATTGCCGAAACGATGAATGATATTGGCCTCCATCGTAAACCTAGAAAATAAAACCTCTTATAATAAATTAAAATAGATAATTTATTTTAAATCACTCACCTTCCACCTAGAGACACTGACCGAGAAAAGGAACAACGTCTACTGTCAAAGAAGATGAATCCAATACTTTCTCTCTATATATATATTACATATATACATAGGTCAGAGAAATTAAAAAGAGTATTTCTTTACGTAATTGTTATATTCCTAGAGTGGAATATCCACTGTATGGTTTTCATGTTATTAGCGTCAACCCATCCAGTATCAGGACACGCGTAGGTTCTAAATATTTTGCACTTAAATTCATAAAAGTCCCGTAGTTTTGAATACACTTGGTTCAACGATTCAGAGATTAAAGCACCCCCTCTACCATTAGAGTTTCTGCCTCTTGTGCCACGTGTTCACAATATGGGGAGCTTTGGCTGCTTTTTTTGTCCCCGTTTACACCCCCTTGAGTGACGTCATTCTCTTTGAGTGGGACGAGGAGGGGATGAAAAGCTCCCCCCTGAAATATTTCCTCTTATGTTCGAAATAGTGGCTGGGAGATGTATAGATGGATAATTATGGGCAGGAGCAGCCAATAAATAGACTCTGTATGCAGACTCAATCACCGGAGACGTTTCGGTTCCTTTTATTTAAGAACCATCTTCAGTCCATACTGGAAACATACATATAACATTAACATTTTATATATAAAAAATTGATTGTACAAAATTATCAAACACAAATCAAAATATTTTGTAAAATAAAAGAAATATTGGTCTTACGATTGAAATAAAAATTGCACAGAGTTAGTCAGTGTTATAGGCATATACATTGTTGTTTCGTCATAAGAATAGTATACATGTATATTTCAGGTCAAAAATGTTTTACGATGGTTCCACTGGAGTATGTTATATCAATAATTCTTTTAAGTGAATTTTATAATTTAATATTGAGAAATTTTAACTATGACCGGGAGTGACCTCGGATTTTATTTATTAATATACATTAATATAGTATTATTTTTTTATAAATAATAAAAAAAATAAAAATAGATCAAGGAATCTTTGTTTTCTAATATAAACATATTCAAATTTTAAATAAAAATTAATTTTCGACCTTTCGGTATTCGTCATAATATTGACGTTTCGGTTGATCATCACACAATTACTGGATAAAAATGGCATCGTAAACCCTGCTCAGGTTCTCACTGACCCTTCGGGCCCGAAAATTTTTTTTTAAAAGCTACCGAATCGCTTCTAACTGGATGGTTTTGAACCGAACTGAGCCGAGCCGAACCAAACCGAACCGAACCGAAGCCGAGAATTCCCTAGTTGTTTTGAATTTTTTTCTAAAAATAAAATAACCGAACTTAAAACCGAAGGTCTCGAGCCGCCTCCGGCGGCTCTCGGACAAGGGATCCCTGCAACTTCTTTAATATATTCTGAATGGATATTTTTTATTTAAATTTAAATATAAGAACCAAAAGACACGGGTCTCCATCGGTGGCCCGCGGACCCAAAGATGTTCTTAATTAGTGTAGCAAACTCGAGCCTTTTTACTAAAAAAAAAAAGTCAGTGAATACTTTCTTTTAATACAACATGAAGTTAGCTCCTTTATCGTTCAATATTAAAAAAATAATAAACAATTTTCGATAAAATTATTTTTTATATTTTCAAATCTATTTAATAAATTTCTTTACTTATCTCAATCAGAATAGGTCAGACGCAAGGTCATCTAAATTACAATGGAGAAAGAAAAAACCCAAAAAAGTAAGTAAAAATATATATTTTTAATGGTTAATGTGGTCCTTGTATTTCTTCAAAATTTTCCTTATTTTGGCATATATCTCGATCAAATTGGCTTACCGCCACCTCTTTTAGGCTAATAAAGGAAAGGGAGGTGAATTCTCCCTGAAAAACTTCCCAATTTTAATAAAAATTTACTTACCGTCATATAGGATTTAGCCTAAAAATTTTTCAAAATTTCCTAAACATGGGGTTACCATAATTTATTGAGGCCAAACCCGGACAGACGACTTCCGGGGTGAGGTATGGAAAATTTTTTGAAAATTAGACACTGAAATCTGCGTTTTTAGCTATCCTGAGACGTGAAAAATATTACTTGCTTAGAGCTTAAAGGGCCCGGTGCCCGGGCCCCCACAGGAAAAAATGTGCAAAAAATGATTTTCTTTATTGAAATTTTGAGATTTGAGCTTAAAGGGCCCGGACATCCTCAGGAAAAAGGCAAGTTTTTGAGCTCAAAGGGCCCGGGCCCCTTCAGGAAAAAAAAATTCAAGAAAATGATTTTTTTTAATTGAAATTTTAACTATCAAAATTATTTTTTATTAGAATTTTAAGGTTGGAGCGCAAAGGGCCCGGGCCCCGGGGTTATAGCCCCCCCCCCCCGTCTGCGGCCCTGAATATGGCCTATCAAATAGATAAAAGGATTATGCCTGGGAGAAAATTATTTAAAAAAAGAAAAAATCCTTTAAGATCTTAAAATCTGTTACTATTATTAGTTACAATACATTTGAGTTTCAATATTTGATAGAAATTCAAACATATTTAATTGATTGATTGATATTTGATATTTAAACATATTTAATTTTCATTAAATCAAACTTAAGTAATTATTATACAAATGTATTTTTATTTAGCTTATTTTTATGGCTTTTAATTGATTTAAATTCCTTTCAGTTCCTTTGGAGAATGCATTGAAACTGAAAAAAGGGGTGTGCTTATTAGTATCTAGTCCAAATGGAATTAAATGATTTATTGAAAAAGTAATATTTTGAAAAAACTAACCTCTGACATTTATATTTATTTTCATTTTGTCTGTTTTTCTTTACTCCCATTCAAATCTGTTTTTTATTTTGTTTTAATTTAAAGACATAAGTAATTGCTGAAATAAATTTTTTTTTTATTAAAATAAACCAAAAGCAGTGGCTATGGCAAAAATATTTAACTTTTCTTACTCACAAGGAGAGTACACGGTTGACTCGTCACCGATTTTGATCTCCTTTTATATGGTGAATCTATACTGAAAAATATTTGTATCCTGATCGAACTTTTCGTCCAATGCGCCCTGTAACAATTTTTTTTTCTCATCTGAAATTTTAAAATCTGAAAAGGATTGTTATAAGGCTCAAAGAAAAGCATATCAACAACTAAAGCCAATAGCGTAACGGGTAGAGGAGAGGGTTAGAAATCCAGGGATCCCAAGTTCAAAACTTGGGTTGTCATTTTTTTTTTTTTAGAATTATTTATAGTATAAAAAATAAATATTATATTTATATTATAAAAATATTTTATTTATATTTGCGACATATTTATTACATATTTATACAGAAAACAATGAATATTATACAATCAATTAGATATATAAATGAATAATTAAAATATAAAGGATAGAGGCAGTAAGGGCATATAGAAAATTAATGTTTTTTTTATGAAGGATATCAAAAGAAATATTTTTCGCCAATACATTTGCTGTCCCAACAGGAAGGTATCAGTTTCGAGTTAGTTTAGAATATATCTAATTGATTGTATAATATTATTTGTTTTCTGTATAAATATGTAATATGTAATAAATATGTCGCAAATATAAATAAAATATTTGTATAATATAAATATAATATTTATTTTTTATACTATAAATAATTCTAAAAAAAAAAAAAAAATAATGACAACCCAAGTTTTGAACTTGGGATCCCTAGATTACTAACCCTCTCCTCTACCCGTTACGCTATTAGCTGTTAGTTGTTGATATGCTTTTCTTTGAGCCTTATAACAATCCTTTTCAGATTTTAAAATTTCAGATGAGAAAAAAAATTGTTACAGGGCGCATTGGACGAAAAGTTCGATCAGGATACAAATATTTTTCAGTATAGATTCACCATATAAAAGGAGATCAAAATCGGTGACGAGTCAACCGTGTACTCTCCTTGTCAGTCAAATTTTGGCTTCTTTTTCTTATTTTTCATAATATTAAATTTTTCTTATTTTTCCATATTCATTTAAATGACAATAATGTTGATTTGTCCAATTATTTGTATTAATTCTATAAGGATCTTATTAAAAACGGTCAAAACAAATTAGTTTGACATATAAATATATTTCTCAATCTCCGCCAGATGTCAGCTTAATGCAACAAATTTTGCAAAATGACGTAGGTTTTTGCCATGTTGCCAAACTTAATATTCTTAAA
>JAKCPI010013104.1:0-42050 GCA_023213315.1 Euborellia annulipes | reverse complement strand
AGTCTTTTCGGCAACTTGGGCCATTTGGGACTTCTACGATATCCGTTGTAAGTAATATATAAATTGTAGGTTCAGGCATTTCTATTTAAGCCATCTGGTATCCAGATGGCTTAAATAAAATCATCGGACTGCCTGGGTCCGAACCCGCGACGTTTGGTATAGGAGGTAGGCACTCTACCTACTACGCCACACCCGGGGGGCTAATAAGGAGAGATAGAACTCAATGCCTTTTACGGGAATATTGTGGAATGTCAGGAATGTTTTGAGCCCCCCTCCCTTTAGAGAATTAGGACCCCGAGTATTTTTTTCTCAACTCTCCATAGCGTCCTCTATAATAAGCAGGGTTAATTTATTGAGATCCGATCCGGACAGTTTATTTTTAGTAAATTTTCCCAACTTTTTGACCACATTTTCTGTCCACTCGGTTAATATTAGTAAAAATCCGGGCATTTCTCAGATCAGGAAGTCTGATAACCCTATCTATAAGGATTCGAAATATCATTTCTAAATTCCAACGGGAATAGGCAGTCTGACTTTAGCGACTTAAATATAACAAGTGGTAAAGGCCGCCTTCGGCCTCTAATTACCACTCGCCTACGCCCCCTGGACCCCCTTCCTTGCCTTCGCCAAGCAAATACTTCAAATTTATCTTGCTCACTGTTTGGAATTTTGCTCACTGAAGTTTTAAATTTCCCTCTCTAGCTCCTCTTCCTTTTTATTCTGGCCAATCAGTGCTCTGACAGGCACATACACACTACACACAGGAAGTCAGTGGCTAGTGCTTTCTATATAGTAATGATAATTTATAAAATATATACAAAAAATAAATTTAAAAATCAATCTAAGGCTCAATTTGAAACAGTAAGTAGGTATTTTTTTTGTGAAATTCAAGAATTAAAAATTCCCCCCCCCCCAAGTATAAGTTTAATGACGTCACTGCTAGAAATATTTAATTTTAAACCACCAGTTTTGGATTAAATAACTGTTGAAAAGCAAAAGCCCTTTCATTTGTATTATTTTATTATCTGTATGACTCCTCGGCATCATCGTGACGTAAATTAGAGATTAATTTTAAAGAAAATGTAGATCTATATACTGTATAAGGGAATTGTAAATTTGTTTATTACTTTCTCTTACCTATGTATATATGTAATATATATATAGAGAGAAAGTATTGGTTTCATGTCAAAAATTCGATGTCGAGATTTTGATGGATCTTCACGTTTTGAGGCCCCCTGAATCCAAAAAAGTGGTTTTCGCGACATGGTCTGTCTGTGTGTGGGTGGGTGGGTGGGTGTGTGGGTGTGTGGGTGTGTGTCAAATTTTAAGCATGAAGGAATTGAGCTATGAGGCTGAAATTTTATATTTAAGTTAAACACCCCCCGGGACCGGAAAAATAAGCTTTTTAATCAAAATCGGCCAAAGAGTACTAGTACTTTACTGATGTACTTTTTCAGTTTTTTTCGATTTTCTCAAAATTCGCTCTAACGATTTTGATTAAAATTCAAAAATCAATTATTTTTTAGATGCTCTTTCAAATGTATATTCTCGTTTTGCCCACAAAATTGTTTGAAGCACACTTTACTCTTGTGCTTCATAGGGAAGATAGGAGAAATGGTTGCCATAGTAACAAAATATAAATATTTTCCCATACTTATAAATTTTACATCTGAATTCAAATATTCCCTACTGCCGGGAACTAAATACATGTCGACACAAAAAATCTGGTGTGACAAGCACAGTGCACAACTTTCGATTACCGAAGGTAAGAGAAAGTTGTGTGCTGTGCGCCAGTCACACCAGATTTTTTTTTAATATTTTCAAGTAGAAAAATTATCACTTAATAAAATTATTTTTTATTTATCTCTCTCTCTTTCTATTTTTTTTTTTTTTATTCATTTTCATCATCAATGAAGATGAAAGGCAATTCAACTTGATGAAAGTTGAAAAATCAAAGAGGGGAGAAGAAAAAAAAATGTTTGGAAATGAAAAAAAAAAAAAACAAAGTTAAAAGAGAATATTAATAAAAGAAAAATATTAGAGAGATACTGTAGATAGGCCTATAGAGTATATGACTTTTAAATGAATGCTAATAAGTCAGAGACATTTGAATAGCAAGCAGGCAGGCTAGCTAGTGTCCTTATAGAGGGCCAATACGCAGTTAACAACTCCTCCCCCCCCCACCCCCTCTGGTGTATTTTAATTTAATTATTTTGATAAAGATCTCTCACCTCTTTGGTAAATAATGAACATTGCCAATATTGATAACCTTAAGCCAAGAGATGTCGGTTCGGATCCCACGAAGTCCAACCGATAACACAGGTCAACAAAAAAATATTTTTTTTTTTTTTTTGTTTCTGTTCTAATGCTGGAATTCTGATTCTGGACACCGAAAAAGACTTAAATTTCCATTTTTTTGCTTTTGTTTAATACGAAACAGCACATAAAAAAATTACAATATCACAAATCTTAAATTAAAAGACTCTGATGTTCATCAAAAACTTTCCTAATCGTAATTTAAAATAAAATTATTTAAAAAAATATATATAAAAAGATAAAAATAGGTGATTTTTATCAAAAATTCGAAAAATTGCTCTAGTTTCTACAAAAGCAAACTTTGATCAAAACAATTATTTTTCCCTTTATTTTTAGCGTAGGAAAAACGAAAATGTCATAAGAAGCCAGACCCAAAAATCGTGTTGACTGGTGTAATAAATAAAACAAAAAAAAGGGCTTTTACTTGTTAACAGTTATTTAATTCAAAATGGATGGTTTAAAATTAAATATTTCTAGGAGTGACGTCATTTAAACTTATACTTGTGAGGGGCAAACTTTGTTTACATTCATAGAATAAATAAATGCAAAGAATACATAAGTATTTCTCTATACATTTCCTATGGGAGAAAACGTAACTTTAGGAATTAATAACTCAAAAAGTTATAGGAATTTCGGGACGAAAATAATTTTCTTATAATCCCTAGAAGATCCTTTTTAAGCATAGAAAATTTAATTTCAATTTAATTCCAAGAAGAAGTTGCCCAAATAGAGCGTGACAGACGGACATTAGCGAATTATATGCCAGCGGTAAATAGATAAGTCGATAAAAGTCCGTCTATCTCTTCCCATTGGAATTTAGAAATAAAACAATGGAACAACTGTCCAGTTTGGCGTCCGGATCTGAGAAGTGTCCAGATTTTTACTAATAGGAACCAAGTGAACAGAAGACGGTATGGAGAGTTGAGAAAAAATACTCAGAGACTTATATCTTTATATGTAGGAGGCTCAAACAATTCCTTATAACAAATTTTATTTTTTTGCAATATCAATCCTTTGGGCAGTTATAAATAGACCCTTCTGTTGCCCCAGTTGGTACCCTCACTTGAACTTAAGGCCCTTTCTTAACATCTTAACATATGCATTGCAACAATCCTAAATTGACAAAATACTTGCCCGCCGAAGGCGAGCAATGGGGTCCAGGGGCGCAGCCTTTGGTGGGCTTAGCGACTATAAAGCCCTCTGCACAGGGAGCTAGTTTTGTTGATAGATTTGCTACCAGATTTTGCTACTAGTTTTCAAGCGCGCTCTGGGGCTGGTCCTGATTTCCTGATAGATTTTTATAATGTTGGCTTGACATGTCGCTACCTTCACGCCCCGCCCCCAAGCTGGTTTTTAGGTTGGCAAGTTTGAATCCTGCCCTCGGGGCTTGGTGTAGAGGTTAGCGTGCTAACCTCGTATACCAAACGTCGCGGGTTCGGACCCCAGGCAGTCCGATGATTATATTTAAGTCAATTGAATACCAAATGGATTAAATAAGAATGCCTGGACCCCATATATGTATATTAATCAATAACGGTTATCGTAAATGTCTTATACAGTGTGAATGTGTGTTTGAGTGTGAGTGTGAATGAGAAAAAAGTTTGAATGTTTAAAAAAAAAAAAAAGTTTAAATCCTACGCGCCAATAACTCAGATGCACAGATCTATTTATTTCTGACTCAGATGTCAATGAAAATGGCTAACGGAACCACTCTACATATTTTTAATTGAAAACGAGATGCAGTTTTGGCTTGTTTGTCAATTTTGGAAAAATGGTACAAGGAAAATCGTTTAAATGGGCATCGTCCTAGATTGTGGAGTCGACCATGGTTATTGCCGCAACATCACGTGACACCATACTGCTTTCTGATTGGTTCTCACTCAAATCTAGTAGCAAAATCCATCCCTAAAAAAATAGCCCCTGACTTAACCTGAAATCTATCAAGAGAACAAGCAACGTGACGTCATTTTGCATCTCCAAAACAAGCAGAGAACCTAGCAAGCAATTTAGCCCGAAAACTAGCCTCGTGTGCGCTTAAGAATATAAATTTTTATTTTGAAATGTCACTGAAGGACACTCGGCAATTATATACAACAAGTATATAGAAATATCTACCTCTTAGTATTTAGACGACCCATATTAGATAATTAAAACATCTTAATGTTCTATTAGTCGATAGGCAAAAACATCAACAACAGTTAAACTACAAATCGATACAAAGTCCATCATTTTCATCGATCGTGTGTAAATTAAATTGTCTTTCGCAATTGTAATAAAATTTTAAAAGTGGAAATGGTAAAAAAAAAAAAAAAAAATATCGATAAAATATTATTTATTTCCAATTCATTGGGCCGTATAAAATAAATAATAACCTACTTATTTTTTTTTTTTTTTTATAATCATGAACATATGTGATAATTATACTCTTTCACTCATAGAATAGGGTGAAAAAAAAACAAACAAACGGTTGAATGAATTTAAATTTGTCGATCATTCATTTTGGATGATATATTGTTTAGTATTTTGTACATGAATCTGCCAAAAACCTAAGCCGTCCAAGATTCAATATTTTATTGTTTAATTATTTAGTTCCGGGGTGACCGAGCCGGAGCTCGGTCTTTTTTTTATAAAATTGTAAAAAACTAAAAAAGTACATCAGAAAATATTTAAAATTTGAAAGAAATTATAACGAGACAACTTGCTCCTCAATGGAAACATCAATAAAAACACCAAAATAAGAAATAACAGTCCAGGGAGAGCTTTGAGGAATAGCAACATTACTGGGTGGATACTTAGAGGAGACAGTGCATCACAAGAAAACTTTAATCATGAGGTATAAAAGAGTTGCCCAGGAAATGCGTCAGCCTGGAGACAATTAAAAATTATTATTTTCAATAAAATTAATTAATAATTAGTATTTTAATAATAGAATTTAAATAATAGGTATTTTTCTACTAATTGGCCTTTTGACATTATTAAATTAAATACATTGTAAATAATTATTGATATAAAAATCTGGTGTGACTGGCGCACAGCACACAACTTTCTCTTACCTTCGGTAATCGAAAGTTGTGTACTGTGCTTGTCACACCAGATTTTTGTGTCGACATGTATTTAGTTCCCGGCAGTAGGGAATATTTGAATTCAGATGTAAAATTTATAAGTATGGGAAAATATTTATATTTTGTTACCATGGCAACCATTTCTCCTATCTTTTCTATGGAGTGCAAGAGTAAAGTGGTCTTCAAACAATTTTGAGGGCAAAACGAGAATATACATTTGAAAGAGCATCTAAAAAATAATTGATTTTTGAATTTTAATCAAAATCGTTAGAGCGAATTTTGAGAAAATCGAAAAAACTGAAAAAAGTACATCAGTAAAGTACTAGTACTCTTTGGCCGATTTTGATTAAAAGCTTATTTTTCCGGTCCCGGGGGTGTTTAACTTAAATATAAAATTTCAACCTCCTAGCTCAATTCCTTCATGCTTAAAATTGAACACACACACACACACACACACACACACACACACACACAGACAGACCATGTCGCGAAAACCACTTTTTTGGATTCAGGGGACCTCAAAACGTGAAGATCCATCAAATCTCGACATCGAATTTTTGACATGAATCCAATACTTTCTCTCTATATATATTTACATATAACATAGGTAAGAGAAAGTAAAAAATTAAATTTACAAAATTGCACATTAATTAAAAGTTAATATTCGAGGAGAGTTAAATCTGTTGGTCCAGAGTAAAGAAAGGGAGGGTTTGACCAGGAAGCAAGCCCTCTAGGCTTTGAACATTTAAAACGAAACGAAACCTTTAAAACGAAAATTGGAAAAAAACTAAAAAAGTACACCAGTAAAGTACTAGTACTCGAGGTTTCCCGAAGACGAGACCTAGCGCAATTTGTTTTTTATACGGGAACTAGGAACTATTTAAAATTTGAAAGAAATCTTTAAAGGGAATTTCGAGAAAACTGGAAAAACTAAAAAAGTACACCAGTAAAGTACTAGTGCTCGATGTTTTCTGAAAATGAAACCTAGCGCATGTTGTTTTCTATCACTGAAATAGCAAATATTTAAAATTTGAAAGAAATCTTTAAAGGAAATTTCGAGAAAATTAGAAAAAACTAAAAAAGTACACCAGTAAAGTACTAGTACCCGAATTTTCCCAAACATGAGACCTAGCACAATTTCATTTTGGGACCACAAATAGTATATATTTAAAATTTGAAAAAAATCGTTGGAGCCGTTTTCGAGAACTGATATGCATATATATAAACAAACAAACGTACATTGCTCGTTTAATATAATTAGATTAGATTAGATTAGATTAGATTAGATTTTATAGAAGGCGGATGGTCATAATAAATGGGCTTTGACTTTTCAGAGTGAGAGTAAGAACACAAAGCTTTTCAATGGGAAAATTCTGAATTTTCAAAACCCCCATTTGAGGATTATAGACTCTCCGTAACGACCTCTATAAAAGGCCCAAATTTCATTTTAACATTCCAAAGGAAAATTGGCCAAACAGCCTAACAGGCAATTATATACGAGGAATGCCCCGGAAGTAAGTTTCGTCAATTTTTTTCACACGGAAACTTTATTTAAAAAAATACATCATGAGGTATAATACCTTGGACTATTTTTTATATGTCTTAGCGTGCAATCAGTTTGAATAAACCAATTTGGTAAAAACTTGGTGCAAAGAATCGTGGCACAGCCTGCTCCACCTCAGTTTTGGAAGTGAGGTCCCGAGAGTGCACTATTCAATGAAGGGAACAGGTGAAAGTCCGATGGGGGCAAGTTCGCTCTCACAACCGAAGTCACGAATGTGGTCTTGTGTGAGGTGTGGCGATGTCATGCAAGAGTACAACACCTTCAGTCAAGAGACCTGGTCTCTTTCGTCGAATGGCGGACCTGAGTCTGCTGAGGGTGTCCCAGTAACGTGCAGCATTGATTGATTTTTTGGCTGCGCGACGATTCCTTACATCACAGGGCACCGAGTTTTATAAGAGTGTTTTCTTCAAATTGATTGCACGCTACGAGGATGGGGAACGTCTGATCCCAAAAAACAGACAACAAAAAAGGATTTACCAATAAGATTCGGACCAGTAGGTTCAATTAATAGTGAAAAAGTTTTCTAAAACAAAACTTTATTTGACCCCAGACAATGTTTCGTCCACTTGCTGTAAGACTTCTTCAGTGGTTGGAGTCATAGAGAGCCATATAGTATAAAATAGTATAAAAAAAAAGGATTTAGTTCCGATCCAAAATCTGTAGATTTTGGATTTCTGAATCGGATCAGTTTTAGGGATTTAAAATTCAAAATGATCGCGATCCTATCCCTGGCTTTTAGGAACAGGAAAAAAATGGTCTATTTTGTAATTTTCTATATTATTCTTTAGCCGTGCCCGAATGGCGTCTCCGCTGGTTTGGACATATCGTACGCCAAGCGAGCAATGGCGTGGCGAGAACGGCGTACAATATGGGGCTCCTCGGACGACAACGCAGAGGAGCACCTAGGATGACTTGGCTTCATCGGGTCAAGAGAGACATGACCGAGCTTGGCCTGTCGGAGACAGCAGCAGTGGATAGGGAGAAGTGGAGGGGGAGAGTAAGGTCCGCCGACCCCGCACCTCGGGATTAATAATGGCGAGGACAGAAGAAGAAGAAGGAGATTCTTTAGCCGTGAAGATGGTCTCTGTGTCTAAATGTCGGTGGCGACTATGTCGAAAATAGACCTAGGTGTAAATCTCATGATGTAGCTTTTTTTTTTTGGCCAATAATGTATCCGGGTGAAAAAGATTGGCGAAACTTACTTCCGGAACATCTCTCGTTCGTTATATACGTAGATTATTCAATACTTTTAAGAAATTAAAATACCAATTATTGCATATCATTTTGTTCCGTTTTCTCAATGGTTAGATATGATATGTATGCAAAATTTCAACACAATTATTTCAAAGGGATAAAAAAAAAAAATAAATAAAAGAGGAGATGGTCGAAAAGAAGAGAAACTGTTGAGGCGTGTAGATGGCAATCACACGCCAGATGAGCAGCAGCTTCCGTATGATCCTTTCTCTCTCTAAAAGTTTGTTATCACACTAGAGAGAGACCCTTTCCTGATAAGCATAAAGAGACCTTCTCCCTGATGACATCGGGAAGTGGCGGTGGGTTTTATACATTTTGCATTTCTAACGCTCACACACACACACTTTGCTGATACACATGTCATCTGCAGAATTCTCTCTCTATTGGGGTGAGGTTGGCCAGAAGAGATTACGAAATCATCTCTCTCTCTCTCTCTCGCTTTCTTTTTCTCTTTCTCTTTCTCTCTCTCTCACACACGCACACAAACAGAAGGGGCTTTAAGGGTGCATTCATGCAAATAGCCTCGCTGTCTGTCTGTCAGTAAAATAGCCATTTTAAGGGATATGAAACTTTTATCCTTTGGGAGTTAAAAAAAAAAAAAAAATTATATAGAAGTTAAATGAACAATTTTAGTATTAATTTATAGAATGAAAATCAACCCACTTTTGAACCGTGTCTCGTTTATTTATGCGGGGTACTATGTAATTTTATTTATTTATAAATAGAGGGGGTTTGTTTCTTAAGTAATGACGTCATAAAGACGTCCAATTGGAGGTTTTTTAAGTCTTTTTCTAGACCCCTCTTATTTATTAGACAACCGAAATTTATCGAATGAAATGGGATGTGAAGCTCTGATCCCAAAAAACAGACAACAGGAAAAGGATTTAGTTCCGATCCTAGATCCTTAGATTTTGGATTTCTGGATCGCATCAGTTTAAAGGATTAAAAATCCAAAATGATCGCGATCCTACGCCTGGCTATTAAGAACAGAAAATAATGGTCTATTTTGAAATTTTATATATTATTATTTAGCCGTGAAATGGCCTCTATCGTGACCGAAACGTTGGTCTATAATAATAAAATATTTAAAGAAAAAAATTTGGCTGCCAGTCTCTGCTTTCGCAATCCTTTCTTGATACAACTATTTAGCCACAACTATAATATGTACAGGTACAAGATTATCATCATTATCATTTACTATATAGCTTCCGTCTGTAACGATCAGGACGCTGATTGGCTAGAGTTACGGGAAATGGAGCGGAAGCGGGAAATTTAAAATTTAAGTCTGAAAATCATCTCGAGATTTTGATTTAATTTATTTACATCCTTCTCAATAATATCCACCAGGCTGTGCCCTATCTTCATCTGTATACTCTTGTTTGAAATAGAGTAGTATTTTTCCAAGTTGTAAATTATTCTAGATTCTAGGGTTTATTAGTGTTTATAGTGTTTACCCCTACTTATATGTGGAAGATGGAAGCAGGACTGTTAAGCGTGAAGACGAGAAACTTCGGCAAGATGGTGAAGATGATCATAAGGATTATGATTATGGAAGAAATGAGGTGGCCCAAAGTTTGTTTCCGAGAGTGCTTAAGGGGAATAGGGAACAACGATCCTTCGCCTGGGGAAGAGACATGGAGAAAGCTTTGAAGACAGTGGAATGCCAGAACGCCCTTAGTCTGATGCCTCAAGACAAGAGAGAAGAATCGAAAGTCTGCCTGGAGGACGCTGTAAGGAGAAAAATTGACCAGGCTGAATTGGGGAAAGATAGATTTCTCAGGCTATTTCCTATTTTATAAGGAAACTAGACGCAAAGCCCCGCCTTCGGCGGGGCTTTCCATCTAGCCAGGGCGCGCCCCCTTGCTCGCCTACTTATATACATACCGGTACATACATTTTCCCTTTTCATTTTTATATATAGAGATTATTTAAACGGTTAATTATTCATGAACTTAAGATTTTTTGTGAATCATATCCTTTCCGAGACTCTCCCGATCATATCCTTTCCGAGACTCTCCCGGTACACAGACAAAATATTTAGAATTCAAAATGTAAATAAATAAAAAAAAATTGTAAACATGGGAAAATATTTATATTTTCTTACCATGGCAACCCTTTCTCCTAATTTTTATTTTTTTCTTATTTTAACGGTTAATTACTCATTAACTTATTGTTATTTGTGAAACAAAACCTGTCCGGGATTCTCACAAACATACACAAAAAATTTCATCAAAATCGATTCAGTCGTTTAGGAGGAGTTCAGTCACATACACACGTACAGAAGAATTATATATATAAAGAAGAAGAAGAAGAGAAGAAGATAAAGAAAGAAGTGGGACGAGAAGAATACCTCATCAAAGAAGAGATGATATGGTGTAGGATAGGATGGATAGGATGGGCAATGGCCTGGCAGACAGCGTAAGTTGGAAAGAAGATAAGGAATGTTGAATTTCCCAACGGGGGCCATGTCGTTGGACCAGGCCTTCGAGTGCGAGGAAGTAAAAAAGAACCTGGACAATACCACAAGAAAGAGGGTAGAAGAATTGAAGAGAGTGGTGGTGAGAAGAGAGGTTTGGCATCAGCAGCTGCTGGGAGAGGTTAAAGAAGATTTAGTAAAGGTTTGAGAAGATGAAGAGAAGCATTTCAAATAAACTTTTATTTCTTTTAATTTCATGTACTTAAGATTTGTATTTTTAAATTTTAAATTTCTGTGTCTGTGTGTCTGTTTTAAATGTAAAAATCCCCAAACCCTGAAAAGGGAGGAGCGAAGTCAATAAATAATAAATAAAAATATTAACCGAACTTTTAATATAAATTATATATTGTCATCACTTCTCTCTTTTGGTGGTGAAGAGTATTTAAGATTTAAATGTAACATCAATAAATTAAGACTAATTTGCCAAGAATATTTATTAAAACAAAATAAATTTGACAAATCCAATAGTATTTTTTTAATGAAAATTGAATAGATGTTTGTTTGTATTATAAGACAGTTATAGGAAGGTGCAGGGGCGCCGGAACGAATTTGAATCAGGGGGGCAAAAAATTTTTTTTAGAAAATTTTAAAATAATTTAATATGTTCAAATAGAATAAAACAAAAACAAATCTTCTACTATAAAGCTTTAAAAAATTTTAATAAAATCACAATTTTAATAAAATTAAAATTTTAAAAAATTTGTTAGTGATTTTATCAAAATTTTTTTAGGCTATATTTATACTATTTGAAGGAAATAAATATTTTTAATTTTCTTATTTTAATTCAATATAAAATGTTTTTAGAAATTAGAAATACAATAGGGTCTATATAAAATATTTTGGAAAATAATGAATTTCTTACTCTTTTAATTTTTTTTTAATTTAGAAGATTTTATTTTTCAAAAGTAAAAATGTATCATTTTTAAAAATAAATGAAATAAAAGAAGACATATTGCCCCCCTCTGCCCCCCCCCCCCTATAGGATGCCAGGGAGGGTGCAATGTACCCTTGCCTTGCCCTCCCCCCAGTTCGGGCGCCTATGGGAAGGTGTAAATAAAATTATATCATGTTTTTTTTTTTTATATATATATTTTACTTTAACGCAGTTACTTTAATTTGGAATAAAAAAAAAAAAAGATATCGTAAATAATTTTCTGAAATTAGCGAAAGTTCATTTCAAGTCTACGAATAAACAGTTTGCTTCAGTAAAATAAAAAAAAATATAGACCTAATATTTTTTTCCCCTCAATTGCCAATTATTTCTTTCTCTCTCATTTTTTTTTTTTTTTTTTGCTATAAATCACACCGTGTTGAGGAATTTATCAGTAACATAGGAGAGAGAGAGAGAGAGAGAGAAAAAAAAAAATCATTTCATATTTCCTTTTTCCTTCCGTTTCTTTAGAAAAAAAAAAAATTGTATGAAGTCAAAACTTGAATTATTATTGATCAGATTTTTTTATTAACGGAAGAAGAGAGGTGGAAAAAAAATATTTTCTTTATATAGACCTGTATATATATAATATTTAATGAAGTTGTTTCCTCTTGTCCTGGTGAAATTTTGTTATATATATAAAAGCCCCTCTATCTCTAACAAAGGGGTAAGAGAGAGAGAGAGAGAGCATTTAAATTGGATTCAATGAACTTTACATCACTAATGATAATTAGAGAATGGAGCGTCAAAGTTGCCGCAGGACATGTCTCTCTCTCTCTCTCTATCATATATATAAAATGTGGACGGAAATGAGGAAATGGGGTTGGTTGCTATAAAGCCTGGCGTGTGTGTGAGCACACCACCATCCATCTTTTTATTGCTTCAACATTATTACGGGAATATAAATTTATAAATTCCCCAGCCTTCTCTTTGTCGTAAAAATAAATTTATGGTTTTATGTTATTAAAAGCTTTAATTTTAAAATAAAATAAAATAAAATAAAAAGGGGATATTTGTTTAAGTTGGTTTCATTCATTTATACGATTAATCCTGGTTTTATAATTAGTAAAGCATTAAGAATGAATGAATAAAATTAAAAGGGAGACAAAAAAAAAAAGCTTTTGTTTGTTTGTTTGTTACTGTTGACAATAGAAATGGAAACAAAGTGTGTGCAAAAAAACAATACATTATCATCTTCAATTGTCTCCTCTTATGGATTAATTTGGAATTAGTAAAAAAAAATTTCATTAAATAGTAGAGAATTTAGTAGTGATTGGTCATTGATTTCTAATATACATCACACAACAGTGATGATGCTCCGTTGTCTAACTACTCTAAAATGTTCCACATATAATAAAATCAGGCTTTATTTCTATCTACAAAAAAGAGATAAACTTCCTGTTAAATATATCGATATATTAAGTATTTATACTAATAAATATATTGAATTATATCACCTGGTGGTGAGAGAGTCCCTCCTCATACTAGGACATCCTCCATAGCATAGAAGAGGTTGGATATAAGGAGCCGGATGGAACCAGAAATAAGGATTAGTTCAGTAGCTAGAGACGAACGCAGGAGGAGGAGTTAGATATAGGAAATAATGTAACTTAACGGGGTGCCGGTAGAAGACTAGAGGCCGGTTGGGTTTGAGGTGTGTGAACTGCCTGCAAAGTTAATAACTGATAATGGACCGCAATATTGTTCAGAATTATTTAAGAAGTGGGAATTTCAACATATAAAAAAATGGAAAAGCGGAAGCGACTGTCAAAATAGCTAAAAGTTTAATTTTGAAGTGTAGAAAAGGAAAAGAAAATTTTTGGAGGGCATTAATAGCCAGATAAATTGTTAAAACAGAAGATAGAAAAGCAAGTTTTTGAAAGAAAGCAAGATAAAGAGAAAGAATGAAAAGAATTTTTGATTAACATGCTTTTAATTTGCCAGAATTAGAAGATGGCGAGCCTGTATGGGTGCAAGAGCAGCAAGGAAAATTTAAAGGTCGTTGGTTTCCAGGAAGCTGTGTAAAGAAAGTGGGGATAAGGTCATTTTTAGTGAAAGTAAATGATAGATTATTAAGAAGAAATAGGATTTTTATTAAAGCTCGGAAAAATGGAAAAGATAAAGAGAGAGAGACGAGGAAGGTGATGATTTTGAGTGGAGGCAGGATAGTTTCAGAAAAGAAGAGGTAGGAGGAAAGAATGGTGAAGAAAAATGATATCAAGAGGTTAGAGGAAATAATGAAGAGGAGATTGTTATGAGTAGAAGAGGTCAGGATTTAGAAGATCAAAATGAGAATATGAATGAGAGTCAGGGTCAGGATCAAGAGGCTGATCAAAATGAAAATAGGAATCAGAGTCAGAATTTTGCCGGAGGCAATCCTACCGCAGCTAGTATATATATAAATAAACAATGCTTGGTGTAGAGGTTAGCGTGCTAACCTCGTATACCAAACGTCGCGGATTCGGACCCCAGGCAATCCGATGATTTTATTTAAGCCAATTGGATACCAAATGGCTTAAATAAGAATGCCTGGACCCCATATATGTATATTAATTAGGGTGGCCGCAAAAAACAAAATTTTTTAATTTCTTTCGGCCGAACATCCTAAAAGTTGTCTTTTGGCTAGAAAATGATAATGGCAAAGTTTTAGCTAAATTGAGTAACGTTAACCCGTGCCTCATCGGGGTTAAAATTTTGAAAAAGTGCGATTTTATCTAAAAATTCGCAGTTTTTACTTCATAAAACGAAAACAAAGTATCGTAGAAAAATGAATCTTGGCCCATTTCATAGCAAATTTAATTCTCTTGAGGTTTTATAATAATCATTTTTACTTTCTCTTACCTCTATATATATGTTAATATATAGAGAGAGAAAGTATTGGATTCAAGTCAAAAATTCGATGTCGAGATTTTTTCATTAAAACTTATAGATTTAGTGATATTTACAAATTAGCATTTCGGTTTTGATATATTGCTCTTTCTGAAAAATATGTGGAAAATCACAATCGATATAACAATTTGCCGGGAAAATATTCCGAAGGGAATGAAATTTTTACTACCCCATACTCTAGAATGCCAATCCTAAATTTTCGACCTCGAGAAACTTGTGGGGGGAGGGGAGGGGGACAAAAACCTCAAAAATTTGAGAAATCTTCAGGTTTTTGCTTATATCTCGTAAACTATTTATATTTTGTCAAATTGACCGGCCGTATTTCGGTTAGTATTGAGTCTACGAATTTGTTTTATGTATCAAATTTTAGCAAATTTAATGCTCTACAACTTTGTATTGTGCTATATTTCACAAAATATAAATAGTTTACGAGATATAAGCAAAAACCAGAAGATTTCTCAAATTTTTGAGGTTTTTGTTCCCCTCTCTCCTCCCCCTGCCACACGGTCTTCGAGTTCGAAAATTTAGGATTGTCATTCTAGACTACCCCCAAATAACCAGTAAAAATTTCATTCCCTTCGGAATATTTTCCCGGCAAAATGTTATATCGAATGATCTATATCAGTGATTTCTAAACTTTATTTTACCACACCTCTCTTAAAAATATTTAATCTTATGACGCCCCCTCCCCCATTTTATAAAATAATACAAAAACAAAAATTTTTAATGCTAAAAAATATAATTTTATATTAAAGCGGAGTCAAAAAAAAAAAAATTTCTAGTTATTGAATGAAAATTTTGAATGAAAAATTACAATTATAATTTTGAAATTAAAATTTTCTTTTATTCTCGCCTCCGGCTCTTAAGAAGGCCGAAACGTCACAATAATTTTGGCTGTATATGACTAGGAATTTTTTTTTACTCAGCGAGAATAAATAAAAAAAATATTTTTTTTTATTTATTCTTATTTATATTAAAACTAGCAATCATTTGGAAAATTGGTCCTGGTGGCCAATATTCGCCCCTATCCTTAGGCAAGTTATTTTATTTTAATTTTAAACCCTTAATCCACCCCTGGGTAAAAGTATATTAAGGAAATTTGATTAACAAAAATATAGGCCAAATAGAAAGAATATAATTGTAAATAATGGTGACTTAAGAAAAGATAAAAAAAAAACTAATTTTTTTTTCAATGACACCTACACTCCCCCTCCCCTTTGAACAGCTTATATCCTCCCTCTACCCTTAGGGAAATACAAATATTTAATTTCATATTCAAAAGAATCGTTTTTCGCAGTCAAATTATTTGTTTCTATCATTTTCTTTTTTCAACGATAAAATGCATAATAATTACCTTTAATAAGACTCTCAAGAGGGTGTGTTGGCTGACGGTGAGGTCAGGGAGGGTTGCACTATATTAATTATTCACTTTGATTCACTTAAAACACAACAAAAAAACAGCAGCTCGGCGCGCCTGCCGCGCGGCCACCGACTCGACTGAACGAGAGACTTGTCTCTCTTTCGATAGGAATAAATAGATGAAAATAACAATTCCCTTTTTATTAAAAGTAAAAAAATTCCTTTTGCTCTAATCTAACTATATTTAGAGATGGAAAAAAATGTCAACAAGTGATTTGGAATATTCCAAGGCCTTTCTTAAATAATCAACCCTTCATCCCCCCCCCTAATAAAAATAATAATCAACGCTATTTTTTGAATGTTTTCTATTTATTTAGCGTCGATTTAGCTAAAATAAATTTAAAAAACATTTTTTTTTTTAATTTTTCAACCCCTTATCCAATCCTAATAAATAAAATAATTAACAATGATATAGCCTTAGGCGAGCTTCGCGTCTAGTCAGAAAAAAATTAACCCTGAAAACTTCCTTGGATTCGCCTTTGGGTTTTACACATATTATAATTTTCTAGAATGAGTCACTTTAAATCACTGGTTTAAAAACTTTGTTACAACGCCTCCCTTAAAAATATTTAATCGTATGACGCCCCCTCCCCTACACATTTAATAAAATAATACAAAAACAAAAATTTTTAATACTAAAAAATTTAAATTTATTTAAAAATATTTTTTTATTTATTCATATTTATAAAACTAGCAATCATTTGGAAAATTGATCTTGGTGGCCAATATTCGCCCCTCCCCCTAGACTAGTCCGCGCCTCCCTAGGGAGGCGCGCCTCACAGTTTGCAAAACGCTGGTCTATATTGTGATTTTCCACTTATTTTTCAGAAAGAGCAATATCGTCACCTGAATCACGTAGTGGCGTATCTCAATATTTATCATTTTTCAGGAGAGCTGTTTATAGTTCGTGTTATATTAAATGTGTAGATACCCAAAACCACAAAACCTAAATAATACGAAAAAACATGGAAATAAAGATTCGTCACTTTGTGATAATGTAAAGAACGCCAGGACACGGCCATACCCGTTATATCTCAATTTTTAATTTTTTTGAGATACGTCACTACGTGATGCAAGCGACAATATATCAAAATCGAAATGCTAATTTGTAAATATCACTAAATCTATAAGTTTTAATGAAAAAATGGTTATTAGAAAACCCCAAGAGAATTAAATTTGCTATGAAATGAGCCAAGATTCATTTTTCTACGATACTTTGTTTTCGTTTTATGAAATAAAAACTGCGAATTTTTAGATAAAATCGCACTTTTTCAAAATTTTAACCCCGGTGAGGCACGGGTTAACGTTACCCAATTATGCTAAAACTTTGCCATTATCATTTTCTAGCCAAAAGACAACTTTTATGATGTTCGGCCGAAAGAAATTAAAAAATTTTGTTTTTTGCGGCCACCCTAATGTATATTAAATCAATAACGGTTATCGTAAATGTCTTAAATGGCCTGTGTGAGTGTGAATGAGAAAAAAGTGTGAATGTTTAAAAAAAAAATAAAAATAAATAAATAAACAATGCGATTTGTTTCGTCATAAGCCATCAACAAAACCTTAAAATAAAATCAATCTTGGTTCTGTCATCATCATCATAAGGTTTTGTATGTGTTCTTAAATTACTGATCTGATTTTTTCGGGGTTGTTTTTAGGATATCATAAATTTTGGGCACTTTTATAAAGAAGAAAGCTGTATTTATGTACCGGAATGTATTCTAAATAAGCGCGGTCATATTATCGTATATGTATAAATAATAGAATATTTTGTTGGTGAACATCTAGTAAAATAGACAACCCACGCAACACCACTCTATGATCTGCCTACAGACGTAATCAATAGTTTATTTATCCTCATCACGTAATTTATTAAAGGTGATCGTTGTCCATTTTTAATTAGAGAAACGTAATATCAATTTTAAGTAGTAAGGACCAATCCAAGTTTATTACGTCTACGAGTGAATGAAGAAGAAGAAGGATTGGATGGATGGAGAGACTTGTTACTTGTTTCGGAAGTTAATTAGAAAGCGGAAGAGCCCTTTCAGGGCGGATGGGATCATAGGGCCTATAGGGTGCTTTACTCTCTCACTCACTCTCTTGATCCAATACAAAAAGAAACCAATAAATTCCCTTCTAAAAAGGTTTAGAGTTTAAGTATGTGGTTTGACATGAACAATAATAATAATAATAAACAATAATAAAATTGTGACGTATTTATGGTACTGGCTAACTAATAAATAGAAAAAATTCTTTTAAATAACAATTTTTATTATATATATATAAAAGAATCTACTTTTGAGGAAGTTTACTCGTTTTTTTCACTTCAGGTGGATGAGGTGAGTTATAATTAAAAACAAAATGTTTTTTTTTGTATGTTGGGATTTATTGCGACTGTTTTTTCTGCAGATTATCACAGTTTCGGGGTCAAATTCCCCATCTTCAGGCTGAAACAACATACATATCATCACAATTTTGCTCACAAATGATGTCAAATTCTTTATAATTGAGTTATAGCGTTATGATTTGTACAAAAGCAAGTGAAATAAAGATATTTTTCTTTTTTGTTATTTCTTTTTTACATTTTTTAGCTAAACAATTTTTTCATTTTAGTTTTATTTTTATTTTTTTATAATAAATTATACATACACACAAACCTAAGTAATGTTTTTTATTTATTATTATTTAACATATATACAAATATCAACCACCTACCTACACAACCCAGGTCCATTTTTCATGATAAATGGAAACGTTGAATTTCCTCAATGTCATACGAGGGGTATTCATTAAGATGCCAAATGTCCCAATTGTTTGTCGTTATTTGTATAAAAAATTTTTTGGTTGTTGATCTAAATGTAAAGAAATTTTTATTTTATATATATATATTAATATAAAAACTCGTTCAATCCATTAATTCAAAATTTTTATTATGTTTCATTTAAGAAATTTAATTATTAAAATTAATTGGCTAAGGTATATTTTCTATTAATTATAACTAGCCGCGCCACCCGCCTTCGGCGGTCTATTCAGGGGGCTACGCCCCCCTGAATCCCCCCTCCAGCTGGCTCGTGCCCGCCTGCGGCGGACCCTGGCTTTTTCTTAATTATAAAAATAAAATTATTAATACTACGTATCCCAATCCAGTGCCTGAGGATTTGTTTACATTCAAAGAATACACAACTGCAAAGAATACTTAAATATTTCTCTATACATTTCCTATGGGAGAAATCGTAACTTGAGGAATTAATAACTCAAAAAGTTATAGGAATTTCGGGACCTGAGTATTTTTCCGGGACTCTCCATAACGTCCTCTATAAAACTGCAAAATTCTTCATCCAACGAGAAATTGGTCAAACAGAGCGTGACAGACGGACAGACAGAGACGGACAGACGGACACACCGCTATTATATATATAGAAGTTCCGGGTTGACCGAGCTGGAGCTCGGTTGTTGTTTTTTTTTTTTTTTTTTTTTTTTTTGAGAAAATTGGAAAAAAAAAACTAAAAAAGTACATCAGTAAAGTACTAGTACTCGAAGTTTTTTAAAGACGAGTAGGGATGTGGTATCGAAAAAAATATCGATACTTGTTCTTGACATCGTATCGAAAGGAAAGTATCGATAACAATTAGTATCGAGTATTTCTTAATATCTTTACATTTAACAGTAAAACCTCCTATACCAAACGTCGCGGGTTCGGACCCAGGCAGTCCGATGATTTTATTTAAGCCATTTTGGATACCAAATGGCTTAAATAGAAATGCCTGACCCCCACAATAGATATATTCTCTACAACGGTTATCGTCAAAGTCTTATATGGCCTAAGTTGCCGAAAAGACTGTATGAATGTGTGTGTGAATTAGAAAAAGTGTGAATGTTTTTTTTGAAAAAAAAAAAAAAAAAAACAGTAAAACCAAGAGATGCAGTATAAAATATAAATTCTTTCCATTTTATATTAATTTAAGAAAAAAAAAAGAATCAATAGAAGGATGGATTCTATATATTTATTCTATATTTCATAAAAATAATTTAAAATACAAATTAGATAAAAAAAAAATTAAAGAGTTCACTTCTTTTTGTCGCGGCCTGTCCCAAGCCAAGCGAGGGAAAACGCCACTTGGATCAACCAACAATCCCTCTTTGTTATTTCTGTTTAATTAATCAAAACGTGCGGGTTTACCTGGTGATAGCGAGGATGAAAAGAAAGGAGCAGGCATGGAGCACAATGAATATAATCAGGTGATGAGTCGGTATCGTGGATTGTTGAGGAAGGAAGCATTATTTGATGAGATAAGAATAAATATACATGTAACAGGATCACAAGCTTCAGGCTTACTGAGGCGGCAACGGCAGCGCTGCCGCCGTCGCCGCAGTCGTCGTCGTCGTCGTCTCACAACCGAACAAAGCCGAACTCTCCCGAAGTGAAAGTGTATGTGTTATTGAAAGAAACCGATTTGATTGTTGGATCTATTTTTAATTTCAATAATGAAAATAATATAAAAGAGAAAGAAATTTTTTTTTTAAATAAAATAAATTGAATACGTAATACATTTTTAATATTTTAAATGAATAAATGCCCGGGAGCCGTGCTCAGTGAGACCATTAGCTTCTCACCGGAGTCCCGGTTCGCTTCCCGTCCCAACGAAAAAATTTATTTCATTTGATTTGACTATAAATCATTTGAAATAAATAGGGATGGGGTCTAAATGGCCTTAGATGCCGAAAAGACCTTAAAAAAAAATAAAAAAAAATAATAAATAAATAAAAATGATAAAAATTTTAAATATATATAAAAAAAGTCTATATAAATTGTACACAAGGTTATTTGTTTCAAATCATTTATTGACTTAATAATAATACCATTTCGACACTATGTGTGTCATCTTCGAAGTTTTCTAAACTGAAATTATATTTGAACCCAAACTAATTAATACCATTATATTTCCTAGCCAACGGTCCAATCAATAATAAAAAAAAAAAGATTTTATTTTATCTATAAAAAAATGATTTCTCTCTTGAAAGCTTAATTGAAAATTCCGAGTTGACCGAGTAAGGAGCTCGAAAATTGGAAAAAGTACATCAGTAAAGTACTAGTACCCGAATTTTCCCAAACACGAGACCTAGCGCATATTTGAACCGCAAATAGTAGGTATATATTTAAAATTTGAAAAAAAAAAATCGTTAGAGCCGTTTTCGAGAACTGATATGCTTACATATAAACAAACAAACGTACATTGCTCGTTTAATAGTGTAAGATTAGTTGTTAAATCACTTCTAATGGTGACAGATGAATGTCAAAATGCACTTTAAATATTTTGAAACATATAAACTAGTTGTATAATTGGTATATTTAATTTTAATAAAGATTTTGGCCTGACGTGAGTGTTTCTAATCAGCACCGATTGATGGGTTTATGGCACAGTCCCAGTTCTGAAGATGGTCCAAATTTATAAAACAAGGGCTGAATAAATGAAAATTCACTGCGTGCCTTCTTGTTTTTTTTTCCTCTACATTTACATTTTGAAGGTTCTTGACTGCGGCCTAGTCAGCATTTTTTTTTTTTAATATTCTAAGTTTTAATGGGATTTTTACAAAAAGCAGTTATTATTTCATATTTTGATTTATAATTTTTAATTTCCATTCCTTTTCCGCTGGTCGCTCTTTTTTAAAAGAAAAAATGAAAATACAAGAGAGGAATTTTCTAAAAAAAAAACGTCGAGAAAACACGCGAAACCATCATCAAGACATTTATTTATTTTAAGCTGACAATATTTCATTTCTTCTTTTTAGTGTGGCCGTGCAGTTAAATTACGAGAATATTTCTATTATTATAAGAAGAGGAAAATAAATTGAAAATGGAAGGGGTTCTAATCAACGGGTATATTACAAATACATTTTAAGAAAATGAGAGAAATCAATATATAAATAGAAGGTACAGTGAGAGCCACGATCAAGTCCCCACCTGGGAGTGGTAGCTAGAGCCTTAAGTATATGACCGAAAAGGTAAAATTAAATCTAGTACTTTTACAAATTTCAAATTATTTCACCATCTACCATATACTTAAGGCTCAACATCCCAGGTGAGGACTTAATTGTGACGCTCACTGTATTTCTTCAACTATTGATAATCGTCAGAAAGAATATACTGTACTCTTGATAAAGAGAAAATCTCAGTGGTGTTGTTAATGATGACTATATTATTTCAAATGAACTATCTCTATATCTGAATTACAATGAATGATCCGCCTTCTTGGCCCCCAATTACAACGAAAATAATATACCTTACAAAGGATAGGTCCTATGCCAAAAAAATTAATAAGGAAATGATTAAAAGAAAATGTATTCTGTTAATGCAAACGCAGTAAATCCCATAATCTTTCAAACTCAAAAAAAAAAGCATTTCAAGATTGGAAACCCTTTCATCCTGTTATTCCATAACATGAAAATTTTAATCACAAAAACAATTATGTAAAATGGAAAAGAATATTAAACCAGGAAATATTCTCGATGATTATTAGGAACCGACCGAATATTCGGTTTCGGTTACGATTTCGGCCAAAAATCGTGGTTTCGGCCGTAGTTTCGGCCAAAAAGTAACTGAAACTTTCGGTCGGACGAAACCTGAGTCTGAAAAGATGGGATGAGACTCGCATGCAAAAAAAAGGTCAAATGATTTTGCACTTGAGGAGAAAAAAAATTTAGTCTCCCTAAAAAAAGTAAAATGATTTTCACGGAAGGGGAAAAATATTTTCCACAGGGCCGAAAAATTTTGAAAAAATTAAAAAAAAAGAAAGGTAAAATGATATGAAATTTTTATAGGAAATACAAGTTTCAGTTTCGGTTACGGTTTCGGCCGAAACTAAGATCGAGGCCGAATATTCGGTTTTGGTTTTGGTTTCGGCTGAAAATCTTGTTTCGGTCGGACCCTAATGATTATATTCTTAAAATTATCAAGCAAGAAGCAATTAATTGACGTGTAAATTATAATAAATGCTATTTTATTGTTCAATTCCCTCCATTTGCTAACATGGTTGCTTATAGACAAGTTTGCAGTGCTAGAAGAACGCCCGACTTTTAACGATAACAGTTATTAATGAATATATCAATCCAGTCATTCTTATTTAATCCATTTGTTATCCAAATGGCTTAAATAAAATCATCGGACTGCCTGGGATCCGAACCCGCGACTCTTGGTATTCAAGGTAGGCACACTACCAACTATCAATTTCACATCTTGAATTCTAATAAATCGCCAGAAACTGAATATATGACACAAAAAATCTGGTGTGACAAGCACAGAACACAACTTTCGATTACCGAAGGTAAGAGAAAGTTGTGTGCAGTGTGACCAGTCACACCAGGTTTTTCAAAATTCTAACGGGCAGTTGGTCAAACAGAGCATGTCAGACCGACGGGCACCCGGCTATTAAATAAAATATAAACTTTTTTGAAAATTTACAAATATATAGCTTATAAATAATTGGATAATTTATTTATCGAACAAAATAAAAATGATTAATAACCACCCCGTTTAAAGAGAGAGAGAGAGAGAGAGTGAATGAAAAACGAGCCAAGGGTTTAACTTGTATTACAAATTATGCCCATTACATTACATTACATTCTCATTCCGGGAGCCTAGGGGAGAGGGAATATCTGTTTACATTTCTGCAACTTATCAAATTGTTAATTACATTTGCTACTAAACTAAAATTATTTATACAATCCCTTCTCCATTCAAATAAAGCAAAACAAACTCGTTCATTTGTGTCTGTTTCCCTTTGCTTATCTACAATTGGATGCGACGGTTCGACTTGGTCCGAAGCGTATAAATCCATTTTTTTTAACTTGCTTTTTTCCTTCAAATCTTAAAATTTTGTATAGAAATTTTATTTTACTGGAGATAAAATGCATTCCTTTGTAAGCTAATAATAAAAGACATCCAACCCTTATTTATACAAAATTTAAAAACTTAATGACTATTCGTATCATGGGCGTAGCCAGACATCTTGTTAGGGGAGGGGGGGGGGGGCAACTCCTCGTTAGGGCGAGAGGGGGGGTTTGCAATTAATATATACATAGATATTAATTATTACATAGATATTAATTATTTATTTAAATAAAAAAAAAAATTAAATTAATGTAGTGGATGGGGCGTTAAAAAAAAATTCCCAATGGGAAAAATATAAATTTTTTTTTTTTTTTTTTTTTTTTAATTTTTAGGACAAGCCGGGGGGGGCAATGGCCCCTCCCTGCCTCCCCCTGGCTACGCCCATGATTCGTATACATATACCTATACATGAGATAATTAATAGTTTAATGTAAATCTACAAGGTGCAGCACTGGACTCTAAAAAACTCATTAATAAGCCATAGTATGCCCTCGGGCTTGGCGTAGTTGGTAGTGCGCCTGACTAGTATACCAAGGGTCGAGGGTTCGGACCCCAGGCAGTCCGATGATTTTATTTAAGCCATTTGGTATCCAAATGGCTTAAATAAAAACTGTTGTAAGGGTGTGCCGGGTTTCGCGGCTTACATAGGCGATGTATATATATTTCATTTCAGAAAAAAAAGACTTATTTGTGTACCTAATAGTACAATTGGAGATGTATAAGATTTCAAAAAAAGATTTAAAAAAATAAAAATAAAAAAAAGTAGTGACCGACATTAACGAACAAGAGTAGGAAGCAATCGATGCCATCTCATCAAATATTGAGCAAAAAGAGAGAGAGAGAGAGAGAGAGAGAAGGCAAAGTATATTTAGGCCATTGG
The DNA here is from genome assembly GCA_023213315.1 of Euborellia annulipes. Lineage (NCBI taxonomy): Eukaryota > Metazoa > Arthropoda > Insecta > Dermaptera > Anisolabididae > Euborellia > Euborellia annulipes. The sequence continues at coordinate 17,371 of JAKCPI010013104.1, read as the reverse complement.
CTTTGGTTTAGCTGTTCATTAGATCTGAATGGATCAGAGATATTTAGTTATCCATTTTACTTTGTTTATCTTTGTTGAAGCTTCAAAGTTTATTCACGTTCTCCCCTAACTGAGTGACCCATTCCTAATTAGAAAATAATCGTACAAATACGCAAATTATTTTTGAAACAAAAAAAAATGTCCATTCTGGAGATTCAGTGACGCTGAGCAACAGTTTATTTAGAGAGACAGAAATAACATTAGAAAGAATGATGGGAAAAAATCTGATGTGGTCAAACAATAAGAGTGTGTAAGTAAAGACCGGACAAAAAAAAAGCATTAAAAAATTGAAAAAAAGCATTAAAATCTTGAATAAAAAGTTGTTAAAAAAGCATAAAAGTTGAAAAAAATCAATTTCTACTGATACCAATGGCGGATACAAAAGGGAGGGGGAGGGGTAAAGGATGTAATTAATTTTAATATAAAATTTTAAAAATTTATATATATTCTGATAAACGAGTATAGAATGCAACTTTAAATTACCGAAGGTGTGCACCAGATTACCCCCCCCCCGCGAGGGTCCGCCGCAGTCCGCCCTAAGTAGGGTATCCAAGGAACCCAGAGGTCCAGGCGGGCCCGAGCCAGAGTGGGGAAGGCGCGATTTGCGCAGTTGCCGAAGAATTTGCTTTATATGAACGTTTTTGATGAATAATGTTTTGAATTATTTTTAAAAATTGTATAGCCCTCGGGCTTGGCGTAGTTGGTAGGGCGGCTGCCTTGGATACCAAAGGTTCGGATCCTAGGCAGTCCGATGATTTTATTTAAGCCATTTGGATACCAAAGCCGCGGAGAAGACTGTGTGTATGGGCGTATATAGAAATTTTTTTCGGGAGGAGGGGGGGCCTGAACTCAAAAATTTTTCTCCGTAAAGTGTGCTTCAAACAATTTTGAGAAGAAAATGAGAATATACGTTTTAAAGATCATCAAAAAAATAAATGATTTTTGAATTTTAATCAAAATCATTAGTGCGAGTTTTGAGAAAATCGAAAAAAAAAAAAAAAAAACTAAAAAAGTGCATCAGTAAAGTACTCGTACTCTTTGGTCGATTTTGTTCAAAAGCTTCAAGAGGGGGGGGTGCTGCCTAACTTAAATATAAAATTTCAATCTCCAAGCTCATTTCCTTCATGCTTTAAATTGAACACAGACAGGCAGACAGACCAGACTTTTTTTGATTCAGGGATTCCTCAAAACGTGTATATCCATCAAAATCTCGACATCGAATTTTTGATATGAATCGAATACTTTCTCAGTATATATACAGAGAAAGTAAAAAGAACTGTATTTATATCTATTTTATAGGTGTTTAATTGACGGATTAAAAGACAAAATAGATGGGATTTATTTACAAAAAGGAGGAATTAGTATAAATGAATGAATGCGAGTTGATTTGAGTTCTTGGGTAACGGCTGGAGGCTGGGCTCCATCGCATCGTTGCCCGGATTGCATTGGTGGCTGGCTGGCAGCTTCTCTGCTTGCTCTGCTCTGCCCTTGCAGAGATCGATACCCCGCCCCTGCTTGCTGCTGCTGCTGCTGCTGCTGCTAGTTGTGGTGGGGGGTGATAGTACAGTTCTCTCTCGTTCCCCATACGGGGATTTCCCCCCCCCTTCCTCCTCGTCTAGCGTTGACCCGTTAATTCCCATTGCCCAAGACATCCTCTCCCTAGATACATTACCGTCTCATTTACATGACCGATGAATGAATGGACAGGACCAACCAAACGCTATGCTATGCAACACCATCAATGCTATGCTTTAATTGAAATTAATTCCTTCGGGAGATCGGGCGTGTAGCGTTTTAAATGTATTTCATGACATTTTTATTAAAAATACAAAAAAAAAAAGACAGAGAGAAGGCTATATTATTTATTAACTTGGTAATTTTATATTTTTTTAAATTTGATTAAAAAAAGGGGAGGGCGAGACGAGAGTCAAAAATTAATTTAATTTTTTTTATATGGACTCTGTTATGCAATGGTGAGTCAAAGACCAAAAAAATTCAAAATTGAGTTAAGCACGGAATATTGTTTCAAATGCTTTAATTAATAGTATTTTTTATGAAATATGTCCTAAAAAAATTTATATATAATGTAAAAGCATAAAATTATTTTTACAATATTTCAATGCAGGATTTACATTTTGCAATAATGATTTATGTTCCTAACACGTTTTTTATGATGTTAACAACCAATAAAAACTTATTTAAACTTAAATAAACCAAAATCCTTTTTTTTTTTGAAAAATGAGAAATGAATTCGTAGATGTCTTTTGATATTATTCCTGATAATGAAGATGAGGATGAGTGCGATTTCGAAAAGACAACAAAATAAATAATATTAAGTCAATTTCATTATAACTTTGATTTACTGTTGCCATGTTCACTTCCATTCAGGAATTAATTGATGAGAAAATTTTGTTATCACTTTGTATTTAATTTTAAAACGTTAATACTATTTAAAATTTATTAATGTAATTTTGATAAACAGTTTCTAAACTATTTAGTGTTAAATATAACCATAAAAGAACTTTAATAATATCTTCGTTTTAATTTTTGAATTATAACCTAAAATTATTTTATTTATTATCAAGAGACTTTGAAGCATTTTTGCAAATTGCAAATTGGACTTAGAGAATTTTGCAAAAATAATTTTTTATATTTTATTGTTTTTCTCTAAATTAGTCATATTTTTATAGATAATTTATGAATATCTGCCAGAATTACAGTATTTACTTGCACAATTGACAAAAAAAAATGATATATAATCTAATCAAAACCATTTAAAGAAAAAACTTTAATGTTGATTTACACTGTAAAAAAAAATATGAATTTTCATTCATATCTCATAAACTTTGGTGGTTTAATTTTAATAGACCTAGGATATGAGTTAAAATTAATATACAAGTATATGAATAAGTATCGCTTTAAAAAAATATGAATTTTCCTTCTTTTTTCACATACTTTCGTAGTTTAATTTTAATACACCCTAGAGTCCCTGTATATCAGAGTCTGGCCATACGGGAACTTTTTTTCTATTGGTCGCGCCATCTTTCTTCCTGATTTTAGCGCCAATTCAAATTTTCAATGCATCTCTATGGGATTAAAAAATATTTTATTTAACTTTTATAACGATACCCGTTCAAAGTATCATGAAATCTTTTTAGAACATTATTTTAGAGGTTTCAATTTATAAATATTACTCATCATATGTTAAAAATCTCCATTAATTTTATTATATTGAGAATGCAAAGTTTAGGGTTATATTTAGCTGATTAGAATCTTAAAATCACTTTTAATTTTGAGTTTATGTATATTTATATATTGTACCAACACAGAGAAATGGTCCATAGAAAAGGTCACTTAAACAAAAATTCTAAGAAATATTTAAAATAATTTAATTTAAAAGGTAAAATGATAAGAGTATACTAATTATCAGAAAATGATATTTTTTAATCAAATTGGCAAGAAAATCAAAGTTTAAACTAATTTCCTAAAAAGTGAGAGTGAGTTAGTATTTAAGTAATTCAAAATTTGTTATTTGGCATGAATTTTCGGGTGATATGAGCAAGTTAATAATTATCAAGTCAAAGTGCAGAGATGTTGAAAAATTGGTTGCTGCTAGAAGTCAGGGCAGAAGGACAAATGACGAGGCTGACGTCAGGCGGTGTAGAAATTTACTATAAAATGCAAGGGACGGAAGACTCGAGAGCTCCATTTTTTACAAAGCGCCTTTAACACAGCTCAAAACATAAAACCAATCAAGGGCTCAAACTTTTAACCCTATTAAATAATAATAATTAAAACAAATATAAAATTAAAACAAACAAATTTATTAAAAATAATCAAATTCATAAAAAAAACAAACAAAATAAATAATATTGAAAATAAACGAAGAAAGAAGAAACGAAGAAACGAAGAAAAGAAGAATAAAGAAAAAATACAACAATTATAAAAAAATCAAACAATTAAAAACACATCAATCAAAAATCAACAATCAAGGAATCTGCGAGTTGACGTCCTACACCGAGTCTGACATCCTGATGATCGACATTTCGGTCTTCAAGAAGCTGCCTTCGTCGAGCTGAACAACCACATAGCCTGCCGAAGACATCGATCCCGAACTCAACAAATCATCAAACGTCTCTATACAGATAAGCACTCACTCGATTTTCTTGCCAAATAATAATTATTTAAAAAGAATTTAAATGAACTAAAACTTTAAAGAAAAATAATTTAACTTAACTTATCACATAATAAAAACTATAATTTAAAACGGACCTAGCAATAATAATTTAAAAATTTATATAAAATAATTTCAAAGACATTTCGGTCAGAAAAAGGGAATTCTTCAGGCCAAGTGTTCAGTAGTAATAAATTATAATACACGGTTTGAAGAATTCCATAAATTCGATTAACTTCAATTTTTTTTATTTAAATATTCAAAATTTAAACCGAGGTCATTGAGATTACTTTTTCTAAACAAGAGAAACAATTTATATTAATTAATGAAATTTAAATAATAAGATTAATAAAAAGACACTAATTATTTTTATAAACCAATTTGAAAGTTAATCTCGAATCGTTATTTTTTTCCATAAATAAATTGATCATTATAATTAAAATTTAAACTTTTATTTACGTATTCAAAACCCAGAGTGCAACAACATTATATTTCAGATAATAGTCAATAATTAGTACCATTACACAGGCAACAGGGATTAGGGCGATCTGAAGGCCGCAACAATATTACCCTAATTCTATTCAGAGAATAAAATCTTTGAATAACTTTTCTCTAAAATTAATTTTTCAAATAAACATCAAATCATTTTTAAAATAGGGAAAAGTCTGTATCAGATCAATATGTATTTAGCTTACAGTTTATTTTCCTAATTATAAAATAGAGTTTTCTAAGAAAATAATCGATTTCAAAAAGAATAAAACAAATATAAATAACGTTAGTAATTAACTCATTGCAAAAAAAATGAAATCTTTTAAGAATTTTCTTTATTATTAAAAAATTATAATTTATACAAAATTTGAACTCAGAGATATTATATAATAGAAAAAAATTTCAATATCAGCCTTAAGAGGGGGGGGGGAGGCGGCTTTTAAATCTCGCACTGCCCCATTTGCCCGATCCTAACATACTGAGGCAGAAAAATGAAAAACAAAATACCAAATTTGAGAAAAGATACCCGACACATATTTTTAGATCAAAAAGAGAACGTCTGGGCACCCTATATTTATGTCCGTGATCAAGAACGGGTCCAGAGAAGTTTCTTAGGGGGGGGAGTAATCTGGTGTAACTGGTCGCTCAGCACACAATTTTTTCTTACTTTCGGTAATTTAAAAGTGCATTCCGTTTTTGTTTACCATAATATATTTACAAATCAAATTTGTAAGTATTAATTTTTAAAATTTTATATGAGAAAAGCCTGACCCACAATATTTATATTAATTACAACGGTTATCGTCTAAAGTCTTAAATGGCCTGAGTTGCCGAAAAGACTATGTGAATGTGTGTGTGAGTGTGAGTGTGAATGAGAAAAAAGTGTGAATGTTTAAAAAAAAAATTTTAATATCAAAAAATTTTTTTCTCGAATCTCGGGGGGGGGGAGGAGGGGGAAGGGTAATTGCCCGCTTTCCCCCCTTGTATTTGCCCTTGTCCGTGATAAAGTCAAAGCTCTTATCAAATTTTTCACATATAGAGTAGGCCTAATTTATAAATTCCAAATGTATATTTTAAAAGAAAAAAGTAAAGGAAAAATAATTCATTCATTTAAATAATATTCTTGAGATTATTTACTTTATTTTGGAAATAAATATTACATATATAGCTATGAGAAAGTGAAAAATGACAGATTGGGAAATGTCAAATTCAAATGTTTTTTCATTAAATAAATTATTTTGAGTAGTTTTACTTACTTTTTTTAGTATATAAATAATCATTAAAATATTAGCTTCTGTTTCTATAAGTTTTTTTTTTGAATAAAATTATTATATAATTAATTAACAAAAAAAATCATTTTTTCTCCATGTATTCAATGGAGCGGTCGGAAGAAAGATGGCCGACAATTCTAACGGTCGCTCGTATGGCCAGACTCTGATATACAGGGACTCTAATACACCCAGAATGTGAATTAAAATTAATATAAAAGTTTATGAACAAATTACCAACTTTTAAACTTATCTTTTTCTTTGTGTGCCGCCAAATTTTGAAATCGTTAAAAGTGTACCGCGACAAGTTGAGAATCACTGGTCTAAACGTTCTCAAATAACTCGACTACCTCAAGGAATTTTTATTAATATTATTTTATAATTATTTTAAGGAAACTTGAAATTATTCTTTTAAAATTCATTTCCAAAATCTATATTGATTAAATTCTGGTTTGAAATTCGCGCTCTAAACTATTTAAATATTTATGAAGTCATACTAATTAAATAATTTTTATAAAGTAATTCAACTAAATAGCTATAGAAATTAAAATTAAAATTAACAATTTCACCAAAATAATTAATTTTAAAATATACAAGAAATTGGTTAGGTTGGCACTAGGTTGGCACCAAATTCTGTTTTTGAAGTAGCTGATTTAACGCATAGAAAATTGAACGTGTATTATTATTTAAAATGAAATATAAATATTTAATCAATATATTGAAATAGGAACATTTTACTAACAAAATCGTAAGTATTGAATTTGAATTTTTTCATTGAAATTTTTTTTTTCTCAATTTCAAATCAATTATTGTTTGTCATTTTTCAGGTGAGGTTAGTCTCCAACCAGGGAATAAACTCCAATCATACTGCAAATGAAATGTAACTCTTTATTACTTCTCAAAGAAGATGAAAATCGACATATTTTTTGTATTAAATTATTAAAATGATTTGTATTTGTGTTTAATTTACTTCGAAATGTATAAAAATTTATTTTTTGATACAAATTTATTATTTTAATACTTTAATTTGTTTTATTATTTAGTAAAATTGTATATTTTAATATAATATAATTTTTTTTTAATAAATAAAAAATAAAATAAATAAAAAAAACTATTATTTCACCTAGACCACTCACTTTCCCTCAAAACTATAAACTCGTAAGGACTTTAATTTTTGTTTATTAAAGCTTTTGTGGTTTGAAATATTATTATTAGGAGAATTTTTAATTATAGACCACATATTTGTATTAAATATTTATTAAAAATATATATATTTGTACAGTATTTATATATTTTTAATAAATATTTAATACAAATATGTGGTCTATAATTAAAAGTTCTCCTACTTTCATTTTTCACAAAAAAGTATATTATTTCTCATAAACCCGTAATTTAAATTTCATATACCAAAAATGAATTTATTCATATACCCGTAATTTAAATTTCATATACCAAAAATGAATTTATTCACATACCCGAAAATGAATTTTTTCATATACCCGAATATGAAAAATTTCATATCTGGGTTTGTGAAAATTCATTTTTGGTATATGACCTTTCTCATATACCCAAAATGAATATTCATAAACAGTTTGTGTAACAGACTTCCTATACATGTGTATGAATCTGGCTCGAAAATTTTTAACAGTGTACTCAAAACTCGATGTTTGGTCTTTGATACACCATTGCATAACAGGGTTCATATATACCTGATAATATATGGAGTTGTAAATATGAAATAATTTTAATATTTAAAACGTGTCCTTTAAACTGTTGCCATTGTTCCGTCCATTTCTGTTATTATATTAATAGCAATCCCTCCCCCACCTCTTTTTCTTTTTGTTTGCCCCTATAGGAACCTGACAGACATATCAGACTCCAAACATCGCCTTTTTTTCCCGTAACCTTCAAAGGCTTCTCTTTGAATTTAATTATTTGAATGAAATCGTAACTTCAACAATTAATTACAGAAATGTATATCAATTTCGGAATGGAAATAATTTTCCGGTTATCAACGGTGAATATCATAGATGGAGTAGCGAAGTATGTGTACCAATAAAAATCGAATGTCGTTTTGCTTTTTTCTCAAAAACCAATTGAGTTAGCGATCTGAAACTTTGAGGATCTTATTATATTATTAGTACCTACAAATCCTCTAAGTATTGTTGAAATACTCGTATCATTCAAGAGCAAATTCACGGAACTTATACCCCCTTCATCCTTCCTCAGTCTTTTTAGGCTAATATTTATTTTAGCCACAAAGCTCTAGGCCTAATTGTTGATGGCATACAAAAGCTTTCTTTTGTTTGCTGCTCCATGTACTTGCTTTTCCCGACTTATAAATTCATAAAAGACTCAACTTGATTAGGCTATTTATAAATAATACAAGGAAGGAAGGAGGAGCAGCCAAAAATTAAAGCCTCCGATTTTATTACAATTAACGAGACGTTTCGAGAAAACTTTATTTTCTCATCATCAGTCTTTCCTACTTTCCTACTCACATATTCAAGAAAGAAATAGACGTCTATATTTATAATCGAGACGCTTTTACAATTTTCAACATTCTCACTGAACAAGTCAATGAATAACTCGCCCATAAAGAAAATACATAATAAATGTATTGTGCCCTTTTAACAACTCCGGGACAGATACAATTTGTAAGAGTTATCTTATATTGTTAAAAAAATTTTCTATCTATTAATGTGTTATATTATGTATTTCTTATGTAGGAAAGACTGAAGATGAGAAAATAAAGTTTTCTCGAAACGTCTCGTTAAATGTAATAAAATCGGAGGCTTTAATTTTTGGCTGCTCCTGCTTCCTTCTTTGTATATAAACCAAAGCCACGTACTTCTTTGGTTATTTATAAATAAATTAAACAAGTTTACTATTTATACTATGCTATAATATTGGGCCAACTCTGAACAATCCATTGACCGATAAAGGAGTTACGCCCTCCAGTGCTCAATAACTCACCTACAGTGGGGTTGCGAATTTTTTATTAAGTCTAAACAATTTTAATTATTTTTCAATTAGAGTAATTAAGAAAATTAAAATGTCTTCTTGAATTATATTTGAATTATTAAAACCAATGAATTTGACTGTCTTTTTATCTATCTATCTATCTGATAGTGAAACATTTGAATCATAGTCGGTTTTTTGTTGAGTTTAGATACGTACCATGGGAACATAAACATTTGCACCCTAACAGGTTTGCAAGACGCCTACTAGTTAGGCAGCCCAATCGACTCACCACTACATATGCAGTGTCTGTGTGAATTTACCTGAGGTAGGGTTCTGAGGGTATTTTATGAAGAAGCCATTAACCATCCCTTTGGAAAATAGATACATTTTAAATAAAAATTTGCGAATTCCTCTCTCTATCTCGCAATGCAAGTAGCCAGATCGGTGAAATTTAGTAAATAATTCTTAGCCTAAAATTGTATATCTAATTACAATACTTCAACCGGAAGTAGTTAGTACTTTACCTAAGATTATAAAAATTACCTTTTAAAAAATATTTTAATCTGGTTATTAATTTTGAAAGTGGCCTAATTCCATTCTTGGTAAGAAGGGTTTGAAAGTTTTATAAACATATACCATACATTTAAATAGCCGGGCAACAAATTAATAGGCCAGAATCGATAGCAAAGAATTGAAATATATTTTCGCCACTTTGCTGCTACTCAAAAGAAAAGTGCATTTCTTTCTCACTTTCTTTACTAAAAATATTACATTTTTAAAATACTTCTATAATCTTAGGTAAAGTAGGCCTACTTCCGGTTGAAGTATTTACTACAAAATTTGAAACAGATCTCCAATTTTAGGGCAAGAATTATTTATTAAATTTCATCGATCTGGCTTCTTGCATTGCGAGATAGAAAGAAGAATTCGCAAATTTTTACTTTCTCTTATTTTATTTAAATTTTATCTATTGTCTGAACATGCCACATTCTATGTTGTAAGACCTCTCGTTACAAAAAATCCGAAATAACAGTTTTTTTTTTTTTAAGAATATAAATAAGAATATTTTAACGCCCCGAGATATTATTACCTGGTATAAAGGTCTATAGATATCGGAAAAATTTTACTAAAAATTGGGACACAAGTTTCGTTCAAATTGTGAAATAAGTTCATTTTTTCCAAATAAGAAGATAAGATTAATTAAAATGTTGAAATTCTATTAATTTGAGATCAAATTCATTTGATATGAAAAGGCTACGCTATATCGCTATATAGATTGTTCAAAAGGGTTGGTTTATGGTCTATCATAAAAGACCCTCAGAACCCTAGCTCAGGTAAATTCACACAGACACTGCATATGTAGTGGTGAGTCGATTGGGTTGCCTAACTAGTAGGCGTCTTGCAAACCTGTTAGGGTGCAAATGTTTATGTTCCCCATGGTAACATGGTATAGAAGATAGAATTTTAGTTAGCGCCGATTGGATTGGTTGATTCATTTCACGACAGACAGAGTCAGGTGTTGTTTAACAAGCATCCTGTGTTTATAGCTTTGAGAATGGATTATAAAGTACACACAGAGAGAGAGAGAGACCATTTCAATGATTCATTTCTTTAATTAAACTAAAAGCAATCAACGTGATTTGATTAAGAATTAAATGAAAAAAATAAATAAATAAATAAATAAAATTTGAGGAATTCTTTCTTCATTCCTCAGAAAATGCCGTGGCTAAAAGTAATTGGTTATCATAACACACTTTAATTTATTAACATGAGTAAAATAAGTAAAAATAAATAATCGATACTCAAGACATGTCTAAATTAAAGTGGTCAGAAATGTGACAGAAAAAAACAACGAATAAGAATATTTTGTCAATGGAAATATTATCAATGAATCTAAATTTTATAAATATTTGGGAGTTCACATTTCGGCGAATTTAAAGTGGGATACCCATATAAACTTTATAGTGAATAAGGCATATAGGAAATTAGGGATGTTTGGGAGAGTTTTGAGAGGTACGTCTAGAGAAGTCAAGTCCAAAGTTTATCTAACTTATGTGAGACCTAATTTAGAGTATTGTTCAATGGTGTGGGACAAACATTCGCAGCAGTTAGAGGGGAAGATAGAAATGATTCAGAGAAGGGCTGCTAGATTTGTTTTTGGAAAATTTGATAGATTTAGTAGTCCTACTCTGATGATTAGAGAGTTAGGGTGGGCTAGTCTATTAGAAAGGAGGGAGTGGGCAAAATTGAGGGTAATGTTTAAGGCGTATCAAGGTATTAGGAGTTGGGAGGAGATAACAAGTAGATTTCGCGAACCAAATTATTATAGTAGGGTTGATCATAGGAGGAAAATTCAGAAGTCAAGATTCTTGAAGAATGTAAGTTTGCATTCGTTTGTAGGATCTGGAATTGATTTGTGGAACGGTTTGTCTGTCAATACTTGGGATTATAGTCCTCTGCCCCCTATGATTAAATCTATAATAAATTTTGTCAAGTCCTAATGTGCTAGTTGTGTGAAATTTTTATTTAGTTCTTGATCGCAGAGAATAGTTGAGGTAGAGAGGTCATACCATCCTTGTTAAGGTTTTGGCCAGGTTTTCCTTAACAGCTTAAGGGGATGTTGGGATGGCTAATGCGACGTTTCCTCCTGGTCTCGTGGCTTGCGTGAATTTTTTGATAATTGTTTTTTTTTTTTATTTCTTTCGATGAAAATGCATGAACATGTTGATTGTTAATGAGCATGCATTTTTTTTTTCCTTTCCTTTTGTTTTGTTTTGTTGTATTTGTTATTGTATTTAAATTTGTATTGTGTTTGTTGGACCTAGCCACCGAGGACTGGTGCCTCTAAGCGGGTCGTAATAAATTTATTTATTTATTTATTTAAGAGGTGGTGAAGATTGCGAAAGAGAGTAACACTTATTGGAGATATTGTTATAGATGCCGAAGGTAAAAAGGAATATTTCCAAGAAGTATACGGCCAATTTATCTCATTAACGATTTTTTAAATCCTTTAAGAACGTTTCGGTCCTGGTTTGAACCATCAGCATAATACAGTAGTTTGAATGTATTTTATAAAAATGTGGTGGGACTAGACGCACAGCACAAAACTTTATCTTAGCTTCGGTAATCGAAAGTTGAGTTCAAATAGAAGAATTTCGATAACTGAGTGGTAATTATTAGGATCAGGAAGATGTATGGCAGCCAGCAAGTGATAAAGAAACTATTTGATTATCGTCGACGTTTCGTGATCACGTTGATCCCATCTTCAGGACGATAAACTGTTATTGTTGCTTAGATAGATGCAATTTTGGTACTTATATTTGCATATACCATTAGATGTATATGAGAATTGCCGTAGGCGAATTGGCTATATTTTTAATTTATGGCAAATACAATAACAGTTTATCGTCCTGAAGATGGAATCGACGTGATCCCGAAAAGTCGACGATAATCAAATAGTTTCTTTATCACTTGCTGGCTGCCATACATCTTCCTAATCCTAATGAAAGTTGAGTTCTGTGCTTGTCACACCAGATTTTTTCTAGTGTACCGCCCCAATACAGTATTGGCAACATTAAGTGGGAGGAGATTGTTGACTCCCCAGTCTCAAATTCTTTTATTTATTTCTTTGAAGAGCTATGAATCGAACTTCAAAAAAATAAATAATAAAGGGTCCAAAGTCCGGGGATCTGGTGTAAAGTGAAGCAGCCGGAAAGGCTAGAGCTCCTGGGTTCCGTGAGTTTGGCCCACCAACAAAAATACATATAAGTGCCTAAAGAATAAATAAGTATAGTCAAGCTAAGAACTTAATATTCTTACAGAAATTTTCGTTATCATATTTAATGAGTTAGAGGTGTTCTAATCAGATATTCATTAATAAACTAACTCAATTGTGAGTGAGTGAGAGAGATTTTAATTTAGACAAGTTGTAATATGAAACAAAAACGATAAAGACTTACTTTAATCATGAATCACGCACTCAGATGAGTGAGAGAGTCAGATTTTGTTTTAATCACTACTTGTCTTACGTTCAATCTTCTTCTGTTGCTATCCAAACGCAGTACAAGTTAATTGAATTAAAAAAAAAAGTAAAAATAAATAAATAAATAAACGTGCTGCTGCTGCTGCTGTTGTTGCCATGGAACAAGCAAGCAAGCACACAATGTTATTACACACCTTCACTCCAATTAACTCGTAATAGAAGAAGAGACGCACTATAAAAAAACACATTACTTCACTTCAATATTTAGAGACCCAACCTATACTAGCAATGCCATTCACTTGATGAACATTTTATACACCAGCCAGGTCCATTAAATACAAAATAATAAAAAAATCTGGTGTGACTGGCGCACAGCACACAACTTTCTCTTACCTTCGGTAATCGAAAGTGGTGTACTGTGCTTGTCACACCAGATTTTTTGTGTCGACATGTATTTAGTTTCCGACAGTAGGGTACAATTGAATTCAAGATGTAAAATTTATAAGTATGGGAAAATATTTATATTTTGTTACCATGGCAACCATTTCTCCTATCTTTTCTATGGAATACAAGAGTAAGGTGGTCTTCAGAAGATTTCAATCACAAAATGAGAATATACATTCGAAAGAGAATCTAAAAAATAATTGATTTTTGAATTAAAAAAAAAATCGTTGGAGCAAATTTAGAGAAAATCGAAAAAAACTGAAAAACTACATCAGTAAAGTACTAGTACTTTTTGGTCGATTTAGTTCAAAAGCTTCGTGTCACGTCCCAGGGGGTGCCTAATTTAAATATAAAATTTCAACCTCCTAGCTCTTTTCGTTCTTGAGATATTTTGTTCACAGACACACACACACAGACAGACAGACAGACACAGACAGACAGACAGACCATGTCGCGAAAACCACTTTTTTGGATTCAGGGGACCTCAAAACGTGAAGATGCATCAAAATCTCGACATCGAATTTTTGACATGAATCCAATACTTTCTCTCTATATATATATTACATATATACATAGGTAAGAGAAAGTAGTATTTCACTAACATTATTAACAATAATCAAGTATTGTTATAATTTGTTCATTGTTTTGAAAAAAAAGTATTTTTTTTTTTTTTTAAGAAAGAAAAACAATATTGATAAAATAAAATACTTGGTAAAATGTTTGTTCCCTATGGCTAGCAAGACTATAGAAAAAAGAAATAAAAAAAATCTGGTGTGACAAGCACAGAACACAACTTCGATTTAAAGTAATTAATTAATACATTACATACATACACTAATACATTTCGATATAATAATATTTAATGGCTGGAAATATACTGAGGAAGGATGTGTAAATGCAGGCAGCCAGAAATAAAAACGCTCTCAATTCCCTTTGAATGTCCAGACGTTTCGGGCAAAATTTATTCGCCCATCCTCAGTGAACTATTCTAGTGGGAGAGAGTTAAGTCTCCTTTGGTATACATAGTGGTTGTTAGGTTCTACTACGTATTTTATTTAATGTACCCATATAATGATAAATGAGTTCTTTGTTATTAAAACTTTTTGCTATTTTCATAGTTAAGATACAATCAAGTAGATGAAGTAGATGAAGAAAGTCTTTCTTCACATTACATGATTGTATCTTGACTATGAAAATAGCAAAAAGTTTTAATAACAAAGAACTCATTTATCATCATATGGTTACATTAAATAGAATACGTAGTAGAACCTAACAACCACTATGTATACCAAAGGAGACTTAACTCTCTCCCACTAGAATGTTAGTCTCATTAATAATGAAAATTGTCATCTGTCATTGTATTATCACTCATATGTATTCTATTCACTGAGGATGGGCGAATAAATTTTGCCCGAAACGTCTGGACATTCAAAGGGAATTGAGAGCGTTTTTATTTCTGACTGCCTGCATTTACACATCCTTCCTCATTAATAAATTTCACCAGATTTTTTTTTTTTTGCTGTTTAAGAATATATTATACAATATTGATTTATTATAAATTATCCCTGAGTCCATTTATTCAGACACAGACAATGAGCTCAACTCACCAGAGAGAGATTAGAGGCCTATTAGGACACTATAGTGGAAAGTCATTTGAGCTGCATATCTTCCAGGAAACACTCAGCGAGCAACAAAATGCAAAGGGTATCAACTTTCATTGCAATTTTATTTATTCCACATCTCTTAATTTTTAAGTTCTTGATTGACCGAGACGGAGCTCGACGTTTTTTGTGATGAAATTTAAAAAAAAAAGTGCATCAGTACTACTACTACGGAGTAGGAGGGACGCAATTTGATTTGTATAGAAGAAATAGGAAAATATTTTAAATTTGAAAGAAATCTTTAAAGGGAATTTCAAGAAAATCGGAAAAAAACTAAAAAAGTACATCAGTAAAGTTCTAGTATTCGAGGTTTCCTGATGACGAGACCTAGCACAATTGTATTTTTGGACCGAAAATAGTAGGTTTATATAACTTTAAAAAAAATTGTTTTTTTTTTTTTTTTTTTTTTTTTTTTTTTTAACACACTTTTTTCTCATTCACACTCACATTTGGTATCCAAATGGCTTAAATAAAATCATCGGACTGCCTGGAGTGCGAACCCGCAATGTTCGGTATAGAAGGTATGCACGCTACCAACCAGACCAAGCCCGTAGGCAAAAAAATCTTTAGAGAAGTTTTCGAGAATTGATATGCTTACATATAAACAAACAAATAAATAAATAAACGTACATTGCTCGTTTATTTAATAGTATAAGATAAGATAAGATAAGATAAATTCTCCCTGATTTTTGACTTTTTATATTAATTAGCAGCATAATGCTGCTTAATTTCAAAACACAGTAAGGGACAACAAAAAAATTTCAAGAAACCAATAAAACATATTTTTCTTTAGCCGCCCTGAATGGTATTTTTTAACGACAAGTTAATAATTACTAGCCGCGCCGCCCGCCTTCGGCGGGCTTCGCGTCTAGCCAGGGGGGCTACGCCCCCTGGACCCCCCACCAGCTGGCTCGGACCCGCCTGCGGCGGACCCTCGCCTTTCTTAATGAGAAACTGCGTGGGATACACAAATGAAAAGAATACTTGAATATTTCTCTATACATTTCCTATGGGAGAAATCGTAACTTTAGGAATTAATAACTCAAAAAGTTATAGGAATTTCGGGACCCGAGTATTTTTCCGGGACTCTCCATAACCTCCTCTATAAGACTGCAAAATTTCGTTTCAAAATTCCAACGGGAAGTTGGTCAAACAGAGCGTGACAGACAGACGGACGGACGGACGGACGGACAGACAGACAGACGGACACTCCGCAATTATTATATATAGATTGTAATACAAGTGGTTAAGCCCATGTCTGGTGCTGCGCCCTCGGGACCGTCTTGCTCTTCTTCGGCGTGCCAATGCAAAGTCTTAGAGTTTTAAATTTCCCTCTCACTCCACTTTCTGTAACTCTGGCCAATCAGCGAGAGAACAGGCGCATACTCACAGGGACAGGAAGTCAGTGGCTATAGGCCTATGATATTAGGATGATAATATATAGGGAAAAAAATATTATTTTTACTTTTATTTTTAAATTTATTGCACTTACTACAGGTTACTAAATTGCTATTAGATCCACACGCTAATTGCTGGGAGTCACCAAACCCGAGCATTCGCCATGCTAAACCGCAACGATTGTGGTGAATGTAGCTCTTCTCCGTTGCTAGGCCCTCCGGCAATTCAATTTTACAAATAATAACCCCCCTCTCTGTTTTCTTACGTCACTGTACCTAAGTAAAGAAAACCTTCAAAATATGATTGTATTAATTTCACAAAAAGGTTTCCAACTATTTGAAATGAATTAAATTTAGAATTATTTCGATAATTCTGGGATTTTTTTTAGGATCTTAATGAAAGAAGAAGAAGAAAAAGACAAAAGAATTGTGAATAAGAGCATCCTAAAGCCTTTGACTTATCCATTTCTCTCTCTCTCATTATTCATTCAATGATGGCGGTGAGTGAGTGTCCTAATAGTCCTCTCTCTCTGGTGAGCTGAGCTCATTGAATAAAAGCACGCAGCAAACTTATGCTGTGAGAAATTCCTTGTTCAATTCTCTCTCTCTCTCTCTCTCTTGTACAATATAAATGCAGTTGGTGGTGGCACGCAAATACCTCACGTTAATTCACGCAATTACCCCCTATCCCCTTTTCTCCTTTTAGGGCACACACCTGGAAAGTCGCCATTTTTATCCCAGAGGACATTGTATAATGTTCCTTTAGAGACTCCCTTTCTCTCTCTCTGTATTCATTCGAGTTAATACACGAACTAATTTCAATTCAGTAACCAAAATCATTTTAATTTATCAATTCCTCTATATAGGCTAATATATAATCTATTTATCAAAATAATAAATGTTCTCTCCATTTACATTTATTTATTGGTTTTTGGGAGACATTTTTATTTTGC